>JASDQU010505999.1:11448-36142 GCA_032191745.1 Picea mariana | reverse complement strand
TATATTAGTAATGTTATTTTATTTATGTCGGCTTTAGGCCATTAGTTGTAATTATACCTCCTAGTCTCCTATATATACCAAGGAGACATTTTCATTTTGAATCATCTTGTACTTGAACATTTAAGTGGGGTAAAAGGAGGTTGCCCCCTCGAAGAGGCTTATGATCTGAAATTATATCTTTTTCAAGGCGTTGAGTACTTTTTCTGAGGTTTTTCTATGCTATATTGATATTTGGTTCTTAACAACCCACCATCCTATCATTCATAATAATGCTGTGAATCTTTCTACATATAAATCAACCTTTTTGGAGTGTAAATGCACTATTAATTGTTTAAAATTTTTATAAATATTGGACAGATCAATTGTTGAGGGATCAATATGTTCTGGGATATTTCTTGCAGCTATCAATGCTACATTCATTGCTTTGATCCAATGTTCTTTTTAAAGTGGAATTTCACCAATTTGGCTATATTTTATTTGTTTTGAATAAATTTAGGTTGGAAATTTTCACATTTTCATTGAAAATAAAAAACTTGTAGCATAATTTATTATAGTTATGCATACACTTATTTTTTTCACTTAAATATAAACATTTTCCAAGAACATATAATAGGTTTTCTTAATTTGTTTTTCAAATAAATGATTATGCATCCCAATATTTTTGGGAATATTCACTACATGCGGATGGATAGTTAATATCAAATACTCTTGGGAAAACCATGAATTTTCAATTGAAGTCATGTAAATTTATGTAGGAAAATTAAATGTTTTAAATACGTGTACTATTTTTTTTCCTTCTTAAAATATTTACAGTGAAAACTGAGCAACCATTTAAAGTTGGTTTTCCTATTTGGGTTCCAGGGTAACTACATTGTATTTAGGCATGGATTTCTCTATGGATGTGGAGTAATTCATGTGTGTGGAATGTTGCTCTTATTTTGTTTAATGTTTTGTTTTGAGTTGTGAATGGTGATAGTTAAGAATGGCAAGAAGAAAATATTGTGTGTGAAAATATGATGCCTATAGTTGAATTCATGGTTAAAATGAAGAATTCCCCATTGTGTTTATGTTAGCTTCACTCAAAAATTCATTTTCCAATTAATACTATGTATTTCAATGGCTTCCTAGTTATTTTGATGCTGGGAAAATTCAATCTTTGTTATAGCTTTGTAGATTTACTTCATAATTCCTTTCTTCCTTAGAAAATAATTATTTCCAATAACTCTTTATTCACCACCATTCATTTTATTTTGATATCGTAGATCTATGGATACCATTACTAATTTATTGCATAAATCTATCTAGTTTATAATTCTTTTTGTCAAGCTTATTGATTGTCGAGGGAAGACACAAGTTCTTTGCTTGTCCATGGTTGCACACAGGATGTTCCATATTCCCTAAATATTGTACATGGGTTGTAGAGGCCATAATATCACCACATCAAGCTGTCATTGATTCCCTAACATCGTATGATTCAATTGTTGGGAAGAGAAAAGTTTGTTTAACATTTTGGCAGAGATTTGAGTGGTAATTTGTGCCACTAAATTAGAATCTAAATTATTTAATTCCTCTCTTCCTTATTTGACATATTGTGAATTAATATTGCATGGGAATTCCTAGGTTCAAAGCATTGGATTTTGTAGATTTGTTTTCCTATCCCATGTGATTAAAATAAATGCCTCAAATGTAGATTTAATAAATGGTGTTAAGTGAATTAAGAAATTTCTATCACTTGTGTGGTTAAAATAATGATGGATATGTCAAATTGGAGTTGATCATAAGAACTTGAAACTATTGAAGGCATTATGATTTACATGATGACTACTAGTGAAGCTTCATTCATGTCATTACAGTCACTTGGGAAGAGTACATACATATTTATGAGAAGTGCCTTGCAATGAAAGTTGTAGTGGAATATTTAGTATATACTTATGGTGATTACAAATGAAGGTACATTGAGTTCAGTTCTTTCTGTTATCCAAACATTGAAAATAAAGATAGTAGCTTTATGATAAATACTGCTGACTTGAATTACGATAGATACATATGCAATTCAATCTTAGGAGAATAAACATTGAGTAGATATTGAGCATTATGATCTATATAGATATCTTTATCTATTGGAATAACATATTATGTATGTTGTTGTACTAGTGTTTCCTATGTTGGGGCCCCTCACTAATTCTTGATAGTAGAACCTTGCAAATATTTTTGTTGGGGTGCTAATGAAAAGTGTATTGCTACGTTTAAAAAGATTTTGGGCAAAGAAAGCACATACATAGACAATTGGACAAGTGTATAATTGTTGAGCTACAACCATTTTTTCACAATAAGAGCTTAGCATTATATCACTCCATTAACCATTTACTTGATGTTTGTATCTAGGTTCTCTCCCTCTTTCAACACACACACACACACACACACACACATTACTCCGAGGTCGATTTGCATCTTCTGATTCATCAAAATGCCATGAATCCTTGTGCATAGAAATTATCCTTTTTGGAGTGAAAATGCACTACTAATTGTACAAACATGTTATACATATTGGAATGATCAATTTACAACTTAAATTCTAAATTATTAATCCTTATCCAACTGTGGGCGTGCAATTTAATATATCACACTTTACCAATTTGACACTTTGGTTTTACAATGCAACTCTTATCCTTTATGCACACCAGGTAGGCTTATGTATTAGAGTGACAATATAAGTTATATACATGTGTGAAATCACAAACTACGACTTATTCAATCTGAACCACCAAAGTTGGCTCAAATTAGAGACTAGGGCGTGCATTTGAGGCTAAGGTAGTTTTCGCTTTAAATTTACAACAAATCCGAATTCTAGGTGCATGAAAACAACCTCTCATGTTCTTCAATTGAACTTTAGATGCATAGGTAAATTTACCATTTATGTAACTCCATCTAATTAAAACTTATAAAACAACTTTTGGAGCTACATGGAAGTTTGGGCGCTCATTTTAATTTAGTTACCTAGTACAGTTGATACCTTGCAAATTACAAGGGAAACTTTTCCTCTTTTGCACAACCACCCTTTTTAAACTTGTTATTGCAAAATAGACAAAATGAGCAGGTTCAATATGATCAAACACATCCTCAACAACGTTCACAACTCAAATCTAAGGTATAATACAACATCGGGTTACTTTTTAGAAACAATTTTTGCATTTCCAGGGTTTTACTATGCATCTCTTGCTATTTTTCATAGAAGAGTCTTTTATGACTCTAAATGAAAAACTGACCTTGGTTTATCTCCTAAACCACCATCCTCCGATTAATCAAAATGCCATGAATCTTTGTGCATAGAAATCATCCTTTTTGGAGTGTAAATGCACTACTAATTGTATAAATAAGTTATACACATTGGAATGATCAATTTACAAATTAAATAACAAATTATTGATCCTTAGGCAACTTTGGGTGTGCAGTTTAATATAGCCAACTTTACCAATTTGGCACTTTGGTTTTACAATGCAATTTCTATTCTTTATGTACACCAGGTAGGTTTATGTCTCAAAATGCCAATATAAGTTTATAGACATGTGTGAAATCACAAAATACAACTTATCGAAGATGAAACACCAAAGTTGGCTCAAATTGGAGACTAGGGCATGCATTTGAGGATGAGGTAATTTTTCCTTCAAATTTACATGAAATCCCAATTCTAGGTGCATGAAAAAAACCTCTCCTATTCTTCAATTGAACTTTAGATGCATAGGTAAATTTACCATTGATGTAACTCCATCTAATTAAAACTTATAAAACAACTTTTGGAGATATAGGGAAGCTTGGGTGTGCATTTTCATTTAGTCACCTAGTACAGTTTATACCTTGCAAATTACAAGGAAAACTTTTCCTCTTTTGCATAAGCACCCTTTTTAAACTTGCAATTTCAAAATAAACAACATGAGCAGGTCCACGATGATAAATCACATCCCCAAAAACTTGCACAACTCAAATATAATGTAAAATACAACATTGGGTTAGTTTTTACAAACATTTTTGCATTTCCAGGGTTTTACTATGCATCTCTTGCCTATTTTTTCATAGAAGAGTCTTTCATGACTCTTAATGCAAAACTGACCTTGATTAACCTCCTAAACCACCATTCTTTGGTTCACCAAAATGGCATGAATCTTTGTGCATTGAAATAATCCTTTTTGGAGTGTAAATGCACTACTAATTGTGCAAATAGGTTATACATATTGGAATGATCAATTTACAAATTAAATCCTAAATTATTGATCCTTAACCAACTTTGGTCATGTAGTTTAATATAACCAACTTTACCAATTTGGCACTTTGGTTTTACAATGCAATTTCTATCCTTTATGCACACTAGGTAGGTTTATGTATCAAAATGCCAATATAAGTTTATAGACACGTGTGAAATCACAAAATACAACTTATGCAAGATGAAACACCATAGTTGGCTCAAATTGGAGACTAGGGCATGCATTTGAGGCTGAGGCAATTTTCCCTTCAAATTTACATGAAATCCCAATTCTAGGTGCATGAAAAAAAACTCTCCTATTCTTCAATTGAACTTTATATGCATAGGTAAATTTACCATTTATGCAACTCCATCTAATTAAAACTTATAAAACAACTTTTGGAGCTATAGGGAATCTTGGGCGTGCATTTTCATTTATTCACCTAGTATAGTTTATACCTTGCAAAATACAAGGAAAACTTTGCCTCTTTTTCACAACCACCATTTTTAAACTTTCAATTTCAAAATAAACAACAAGGTCAAGTCCACTATGATAAAGCACATCCCCAATAACTTGCACAACTCAAATCTAAGTTATAATACAACATTGGGTTACTTTTATAGATAGTTTTTGCATTTCCATGGTTTTACTATGCATCCCTTGCCTATTTTTGCACATAAGAGTCTTTTGTGACTCTTAATGCAAAACTGACCTTGGTTTATCTCCTAAACCACCATCCTCTGATTCATCAAAATTACATGAATATTTGTGCATAAAATCATCATTTTTTGAGTGTAAATGCACTACTAATTGAAAAAACATGTTTTACATATTGGAATGATCAATTTACAAATTAAATCCTAAATTATTCATCCTTAGCCAACTTTGGGTGTGTAGTTTAATATAGCCAAATTTACCAATTTGGCACTTTGGTTTTTCAATGTAATTTCTATCCTTTATGCACACCAGGTAGGTTTATGTCTCAAAATGCCAATATAAGTTTATAGACAAATGTGAAATCACAAACTACAACTTATGAAAGATGTGTTAGAAAAAAAAGATCGCAGATCAATAAAATAAAACAAATTAGGTAATAAAACACAAAATATACACAATACAATAGAGACACAAATATACGTGGTTCAACCAGTGTGGGCTACATCCACCAGAGAAATCGCCAGGTCCTTCCTTTTTATTATCCAACAAAATGAAGGGATACAACCTTCAACTTAACTGTTGTAACTTCCTCTTCTTTCTCTCACAGTCTACTTTCTCAGAGTACACCAATCACAATAATACACAACCACAATAAAATTCTCTCATGAGAGAGGGTTTCCTTCTAGGAGAAAAAACCCTAAAAATTAACTTCTACCATCAGATTTGCGACCTTATGATGAACGATCCAGATTGGCTACGAAATTAAAATATTTTACAAGGAAAAGTTTCCAAATATTTCACTTCGAGGGTGCTGCCCCAGAATCCCCCTCCAGGGGGGGTTACAAAAATTGTCGCCTCCCCCCCTGGTGACAGTTGTGGGGGGAAAACCCCCCCACACCGCTCTGTTAGGGAGTGGGGTCCAAGCACGACCGGAACAAACCTCTGAATCAAGAATATAATCAGGCTCCACAACCAACAAGATGAACCACCAATGTTGGTTGAAATTGGAGACTAGGGCATGCATTTGAGGCTGAGGCAATTTTCCCTTCAAATTTACATGAAATCCCAATTCTAGGTGCATGAAAGCAACCTCTTCCATTCTTCAATTCAACTTTGGATACATAGGTAAATTTACCATTTATGTAACTCCATCTAAATAAAACCTATAAAACAACTTTTGGAGCTACCTGAAAGCTTGGGCATGCATTTTCATTTAGTCACCTGATACAGTTTATACCTTGCAAATTACAAGGAAAACTTTACCTCTTTTGCACAACCACCCTTTTTAAACTTGCAATTGCAAAATAAAAAAACATGAGCAGGTCCACTATGATAAAGCACATCCCCAACAACTTGCACAACTCAAATCTAAGGTATAATACAACATTGTGTTACTTTTTACAAACATGTTTTGCATTTCCAGGGTTTTACTATGCATCTCTTGCCTATTTTTTCACAGAAGAGTCTTTCATGACTCTTAATGCAAAACTGACCTTGGTTTATCTCCTAAACCACCATCCTTTTATTAATCAAAATGCCATGAATCTTTGTGCATAGAAATCATCTTTTTTGGAGTGTAAATGCACTACTAACTATACACACATGTTATACATATTGGAATGATCAATTTACAAATTAAATCCTAAATTATTGATTCTTATCCAACTTTGTGAGTGTAGTTTAATATAGTCAACTTTACCAATTTGGCACTTAGGTTTTACAATGAAATTTATATCCTTTATGCACACCAGGTAGGTTTACGTCTCAAAATGCAAATATAAGTTTATAAACAAGTGTGAAATCACAAACTGCAACTTATGCAGGAAGAACCACCAAAGTTGACTCATATTGGAGACTAGGGTATGCTTTTGAGGCTCATACAATTTTCCCTTCAAATTTACATGAAATCCCAATTCTAGGTGCATGAAAACAACCTCTCCTGTTCTTCAATTGAACTTTAGAAGCATAGGTAAACTTACCATTTATGTAACTCCATCTAATTAAAACATATAAAACAACTTTTAGATCTATAGGGAAGCTTGGACGTTCATTTTCATTTAGTCATGTAGTACAATTTATACCTTGCAAATTACAAGGCAAAATTTGCCTCTTTTGCATAGCCACCCTTTTTAAAATTGCAATTTCAAAATAAACAACATGAGCAGGTCCACTATGATAAACCACATCCCCAACAACTTGTAAAACTCAAATATAAGGTATAATACAATATTAGGTTGATTTTTACAAATAGTTTTTTCATTTCGAGGGTTTTGTTGGATAATTGGTTGTCATTGATGTTGTTGGATAGTTGGTTTTCATTGATGTCAATAGAAGTGGTTTTAATTGATGTCAATAGTTGTGATGGGTGCATCTGAAGAAGTCTACAAGAAGCCCAGAGGTGTGGTCATGAAGCCCAAATTTGTTTGAGGAATAAATATATGAATGATAGTGTAAATGCAGGTAACATAATCATAGATGGATAGTCCTCGTCGTTCCATTTCCAATGGTAGGTGGTACATCACATGGTTCCTCACGGTTGAGGAGATATGCTCTCTTGAAGATGGAAGCCCCAAAGTATGGTTAAGAAGCCCTAAACAATTGTAACAAGAAGTGACAAGTCGACCCCAAATTAATGAAAATAAGAAAATTTGTTGCAAACAAGAAGTTACAAGTCATTCCCATTACAATAAATATTAAGGATGTTCTTGGTAAAGTCGGCCTCAATGGAATAATCATTAAAAATTAAATTGAATTTTATTTGGGTCAAGTCTTCCCTAAAAAGAGGGTGCCATATCTAGTATAAATAAGGCACCTAGGAGTTCATTTATTACATAAAATCAAGTGATTTTATCTAAGGTAACCAAGGAGATCTGAAGCGAATTTCAGAGGGAATATGAAGTGAATAGGGGTAAAATTCAAAGGGAGGATGAAGTCTTGTGATGATGTGTTCCAAGGTATCTTATTTAAAGGTCATCTTACCATTTTCACTATAATGTTTTTCCTAGAATGTTTCAGATAGAGAAAATTAGAGGTTGTTGAGAAGACATATCAAGGTAAATGTGATAAATTTTTTAGCTTCTGGGTCATTACACTTGTGGAGATACACTATGTGCAAGATAGGGTTTTTGACTAGTCCCGAAACTAGTCTCAAACATGTGTTCTGGGTAAAACAGTCAAAACTTCTTCATACATGATCCAAATTCTATGAGACAAATTTCATTTGAAATATAACATTTTGTAGTATTTTGTATGCAATTTTCAGAATCAAATATCAAATATTGAGCACGTGGTATGTTGTACAAGTTCTCTCTGTAGAATAGGCTAAAATTTAGGAAGGTTTTCCATTTTCACTATAAATTATGTTCCGAGAAGTTTCATACCTTTAAATTTAGGGGAGATGGAAAAAATATCTTAGAGTATCTATGGTTAAAATTTCCAACCTTTATTCATTATAGGTACGAATTTATGTTCGTTGAGGGTTTGTGACTAATCCAAAACTAGCTCCGCAAGACTGAGCTAAAGTTTTATGAAAATGATATTCTCTTGTTGTTGAAGTTGAGGAAGACATATATGTATATAATTTTGTGTATCAAGTTTTCTAAATGATCATATGTATGCTTTACATGTGTTATTTAGGGTTATGTATATGGTATATTCTTGAGACATGTCTTGATGATGATGGTACATGATATGGTACACCTTTGTGATGATATGTTACATTGTTAGAAGTATATCTTGGATATCTTGGTATGTGGTTTGGTATATTTCATGGTGATGTAATTACATACTTGAGACACATGTTATGGTACTTAGTTGAGGCACATCATTGATGATATATTATGGTACATGGTGTATGACATGATTGAGACATATCATGAGTGATATGGTATATGCTTGATGCATATCTTGGTGATGTTATGGTACATGCTTGGTGATGATAGTACATGTTGAGACACATCTTGGTGATGTTATGGTTCATGGTTTGATACTTATTTTGGCACATGGCTGAGGCACATATCTTGATGATGATATGGTACATTGTTAGGGGCACTTCTTATGGTACAGGTTTTGGTACATGGTTGATGCATGATATGGTACAAATTTTGGCACATGATTGATGCATGGTATGGTATAGGTATTTGGTACATGGTATGGTGATGGTTTTGGTACCCATGTGAGTGAATCAAGTTATAGTTGGTTGTTGATAATATATCAGTGACAATGACTGTGATGGTGACATGGGAAGTTATAGGTTGGATGATTGAATGATCATCAGGTATAGGTTGATGTGACAGAGTGAGAGTGATTGGTTGATGTACAATGATAATGACAGGTTGGTTGATGACAATATAAGTTACAGGTTGATCAGTGGTAGTGACAATTTGAGTCTACACTTATATTTCAGGGTGACATGACGGGGCAAGGAAAGGGGGTTGTAGCCTCCTTCTGACTGGTTCCATAGAACGCATGGAGTTGGAGCTTCCTTCAGGTTGGAGCCTATAAATCAAGGGGTCATAGCCTCCTTCTGGTTGGAGCCAGAGAACACAGGGAGTTGGAGATTCCTTTAGGTTGGAGCCAGAGAACACAGGGAGTTGGAGATTCCTTCAGGTTGGAGCCTCCTTCTAGTTGTAGCTAGATAATTAAGGGTGTTTTAGCTTCCTTAATGTTGGAGCCTGTAAAAAGGGGGTTGGAGCCTCCTTACAGTTGGTTATTCCTATGAATGTATTCTTGATATATATAATAAATAATTTCATGGTTTTCTCCCATTTGGGTTTCCATGTAAATTCTAGTTGTTGTGTATCTGATGTGATATTGTTGAATGGTACTACTTATGGGTATATGCTCATGATATATTGAATGTAATCATAAATGATATACTTCTGATACAGTTGATGTTTGCATATTGTGATTGAAAGTGGTAAACAATGCTCATACCGATTCACCCCCCTCTTAGTATTCCAACAATTGGTATCAGAGCAGGTCCTTCAAGAAAATGGTTTAACCACTGGAAGGAAGATCATGGAATACATTGAGATTGGAGTACCACAGTTTGATGGTCAAAATGGTCTGAGCCATGAGATATGTAGACATCATATGAAAAAAATTCTAGGAGAAAAAAGGTATGATGTTTGGTACTTGGTTGTTATAGGATACACCAGTTCAAAGAAACCAAAGACTGCAGTCAAGAAGGAATTGAAGAGAAACAACAAAATAACAATAGATTTAATCTTGGAAGGATTACCATATCTGGTAAAAGACAAAGTGGGACAATGTTCATCAACCAAAGAAATTTGGGATAAGCTACATAATCTATACTTTAAGGAATCCCATTCTATCGTAGATCCAAATCATGCTACTCTTAATAAATAATATGTTGAAGTAGAACGAGATGAAAGATGCCCTTCATGTCAGGTAGATTCATAGGAGGAATATTGTGAAGAAGGCATAGTAAATCTTGAAGCATAATTAATCAACGCTTTATATGATCTAACGAAAGAAAGAAGGAAGAACAAGTCACTCAAGGAATATTTTATCAATCTAAAGAAGGGGTCTCAAAATCTCAATTCTAAAGAATTCTAGCAGATGATTACAAACTTAAAATTCCAATTAGAATAAGCTAGAAGGATTGCAGAAGCATGCAAAAGTTAGTTGGAAGAAAAACAATTTTTGGAAGTCAAAATAGTAGCTAAAAGAAAGAAATTAAAGAAGAGAGAAAATATTTTGACTAACCATCTCAAGGAAATATATGAGGACTTAAATACGCTTGAAGCGAAATTCAATCAACAAGAAAGAATACTTGAAAAAGAAATTGTCTCCTTGAAGACCCAACTTGAAGAAGAAAAGAGAAAGGAAGAATTCATGAAGATCTAGATGATGAAGAAAGAATAATATTGTGAGAAGCTTGAAGAAGTTGTCACATTAAGAGTTAAAGTTGTCAATCTCAACAAGAACATTGAATAGAGAGAAATATCCACACCACCAGTAAAGAAATTTGAAGGAAAGTGTTATCGATTACTAGAAAGGATGAATGAAGAGAAGGCTAATAGTTATGCATGATTCATCAAAGGCCCTACCAAGAAGGAAGTATGCGAGCCCTCAAAGAAGAAAATTCCAGAAATGAAGAAGACTCACGAAGAAGATTACAAAAGAGATGGATATCAAAGAATACCCTCCACTTTCAGGTATCAAATAAGCTTCAACCATTGTGAAGGAAAAAATAGAAGAAAATATCGTGATCAACCAAGGAATTAGTTCAGAAGGACTACAACACAAAGAAAATATCATTCACTCTGAGGTATAAAAATTTCTTTTATGGTCATTGTTTTACTTGTAATAACTTTGGACACAAAGTTGTAGATTGCAGAGCTTATGGAAGAAATGGTCAAGAAATAAATGTTTATGTGGCCCCACACAATATTGAATGTTACAAATTCCACAACCATGGACATATAGCTCATGATTGTAGAAGCATGAAGGATACTTATATGAAAGCGAACACTAATATCAGATATAAGACGGTTTGGAAAAGAAAGTAAGAATAGGTGAATAAAGAACAGGTAAAGGAAGAACTCCCAGAGCTCATACTCTCAGGATTTGCAGTGGTGCAAGATCATGATGGATCTACAGGAAAATAAGAAGATGTCGTAATTCAGGAAGATAATAAAGAGGAAGATGTCAAAATTCAGGAATACTATGAAGAGGAAGATTAGTCAGCATCAGGGAATGTTCCTCCACCTTTCTGAGGCATCTGGCTTGGAGACTCCTAGTAAATATGAATATCAAAGAGGGGGAGTCTAAGAAACAACTATACAGATCAAAGAACTATCTTTTTAGTAGTCTTGAGTGTTGGCATATTTTGGGAAAGTGGTTTCAGAGTGGTTTGATGACATAAGTGCAGAATGTCTTGTGACAGTTTGATTGTTTGAGGAGCAACTTTCAGAACACATTCCCATGCATTTATCAACTAACAGTTATCAAGGATATCATTGGTTATCTTCTCAGGCATAGGTTCATGATTGTATAAAGGATTCCACGTATGTATTTAGACATGGATATATTTGGTACATATTGTTTCATACATGTAAAGTTTTATTTATAGATTGAGAAGCTATTTTGAGAAGAAGGAATATGCAATGATCAGGTACAACAAAGTTGAAGAAGTCTTTAGAATGGTAAAGTGACAGATGGGTCAACATTGTATGAATTCGAGTAGCTGAATCATGGAAAATTTTATGACATATGGACATAGATGAATTCATGAGACACTTGGCAGGTATAGAAGACATGAGTCAGAGTAGATGCATAACAACGAATAAAAACATATTGATAGGTGGAATCCGTTAGTCATAGGAAGACAAGTAGTGAAAGGCACAACATAATAGGGGAAGTTAAATCATCATCAGAAGCCATATCGTTAAAGGAAAATTCTTGAAAAGTATGGTCATTGATGTGAACTTGACAAGCCATGAAGATTTGAAGTCAAGTAATTTTTGAATGCTTTTTATATATGTCATTGAATTAAAAGAGTAAGCACCAATGGAAAAAGAGAACCAAAATAGAAGTAAGAAAGAATATACAGGAAGCCCCATGTTGATATACATGGCATCTTGTAGAGAAGTCAAGGGGAGAGATATTGTCAAAGAAAGAGACCAGATTAGAAGCATGAAGACAAGGGGAGTTACCCTTTTGCCTATGATTTAAAAGAGGAAGAAAGAGAAATATCATAAGCATGAAGACAGGGGGAGAAGAACCAAAGGGAGATACCCTTTTCCATTTATGTCAAAGGGGGATAGAAACATGATGAGAGAAATATCAGGAGCATTGGTTACAAGTGGAGCATGAGTGTTTCCATCAATTCCAAAGAGGGAGATTTTTGGATAGTTTGATATCATTAATGTTTTTGGATAGTTGGTTTTCATTGATTTCAACAAAAGTGGTTTTCATTGATGTCAACAGATGTTATGGGTGCATTTGAAGAAGTCTACAAGAATCCCCATAGGTGTGGTAATGAAGCCTGGAGTTGTTTGAGGAATAATGATGTGACGGAAAATGTAAATGAAGGTAATGCACTCATAGATGGATACTCCTCGTTGTGTCATTTCCAATGATGGGTGGTACATCGTGTGGTTTCTCATGGTTGAGGAGATATTCCCTCTTGAAGATGGAATCCCTAAAGTATGGTTAAGAAGCCCTAAACAATTGTAACAAGAAGTGACAAGTCAACCCCAAATTAATGAAAAGAAGAAAAGTTGTTGCAAAAAAGAAATTAAAAGTTGGACACATTGTAATTAAGGATGTTGTTAGTAAAGCCGATCTCAATGGAATAATCATTAAAAATTAAATTGAATTTTATTTGGGTCAAGTCAACTCTAAAAAGAGGGTGCCATATCTAGTATAAATAAGACACCTAGAAGTTCATTTGTTACATAAACTCAAGTTATTTATATCTGAGGTAAGTAAGGATATTTGAGGTGAATTTTAGATGGAATATGAAGTGAACAAGGGTGAAATTCCAAGAGAGGATGAATTCTTGTGATGATGTGTTTTAAGGTATGTTATTTAAAGGTCATCTTACCATTTTCGCTATAACTTTTTTCCTAGAATGATTTTGATAGGAGAGAATTGGATAATTTTGAGAAGACATATCAAGGTACCTATGATAATTTTTTTATATTCTGGGTCATTTCACTTTTGGAGATACACTCTATGGAAGATAAGGTTTTTGACTAGTCCTGAAACTAGTCTCAAACATGTATTCTGGGTCAAACAATCATAAATTATTCATAGAGGATCCAAATTCCGTGAGACCCATTTCAATGGAAATATAACAATATATAGTATCTTATGTGCAAGGTTTAGAATCACATATCAAATATTGAATGCGTGGCATGTTGTACAAGTTCGATCTCCAAAATAGGCTAAAATTTAGGAAGGTTTTCCATTTTCACTATAACTTATGTTCTGATATGTTTCAGACCTTGAAATTTTTAGGCGATGCAAGAAATGTCTTAGATTATCTATGGTTAAAATTTTAGGCCATTATTCATTACAGGTACGGAGTTATGCTTGTTGAAAGTTAGGGTTTGTGACTAATCCAAAAGTAGTCCCGCAAGACTGAGGTAAAGTTTGATTAAGATGCTATTCTCTTGTTGCTGAAGTTGAGGAAGAGCTACATGTCTGTAATTTTTTGTATCAGGTCTACTACAGGATGATAGGTATGCTTTACATGTGTTATTGAGGGTTATGTTTATGGTATATGCTTGAGGCATGTATTTATGATGATGGTACATGATATGATACACCTTTGTGATGATATGATAAATTGTTAGAAGTATATCTTTGTTATCTTGGTATCTAGTTTGGTATATGTCATGGTGATGTTATCACATGCTTGAGACATATCTTATGGTACTTATTTGTGGCACATCATTGATGATATCTTATGGTACATGGTGTATGGCATGATTGAGACATATCATGACTGATATGGTATATGCTTGATGCATGTATTGGTGATGTTATGGTACATTCTTGGTGATGCTAGTACATATTGAGACACATCTTGGTGATGTTATGGTTCATGGTTTGATACTTATTTTGGCACATGGTTGAGGCACATATATTGATGATGATATGGTAAACTGTTAGAGACACTTCTTCATGGTGATCTTGGTACGTGATATGGTACAGTTTTTGGTACATGGTTGATGCATGATATGGTACAGGTTTTGGCATATGATTGATGCATGATATGGTACAAGTATTTGGTACATATTTTGGAACATGGTTGATGTACATGGTATGGTGACGACTTTGGTATCCATGTGAGTGGATCATGTTATAGTTGGTTGTTGATAATATATCAGTGACAATGACGACGAATGTGATAGTGACAAGGATAGTGACATGTTGGATGATTGGTTGATCACCAGGTACAAGTTGATGTGACAGAGTGAGAGTGATTGGTTGATGTATAGTGACAATTACAGGTTGGTTGATGACATTGGAAATTACAAGTTGATCGGTGGTAATGACAGTTTGAGTCTACGCTTATATTTCAAGGCAAAGGGATGGGGAAAGGAAAGGGGGTTGTACCCTCCTTCCAGTTGGTTTCGGAGAACTAAGGGAGTTGGAGCTTCCTTCAGGTTGGAGCCTATAAATCAGGGGGTCGTAGCTTCCTTCTAGTTGGATCTAGAGAACACAAGGTGTTGGATCTTCCTTCAGGTTGGAGCCTGTAAACTAGAGGATTGGAGCCTCCTTCCAATTGTATCTGGAGAATACAAGGAGTTGTATATTCCTTCAGTTTGGATCCTGTAAATAGGGGGTTGGAGCCTCCTTCTAGTTGGTGCTAGAGAATTTGGAATTTGGTGCTTCCTATGAATGTATTCTTGATATATATAAGAAAGCATTATGTGGTTTTATTCCATTTAGGTTTCCACGTAAATTCTGGTGTACTGTGTATCTGATGTGATATTGTTGAATGGTACTGCTTATGGTTATATTTTCATGATATATTGAATGCAATCATAAATGATATACTGCTGATAAAGTTGAACTTTATATATTGTGATTGAAAGTGGTAAAAAATGCTCATACTGATTCACCCCCCCCCTCTTAGTATTCCAATAGTTTTTACTATGCATCTCTTGCCTATTTTTGCACAAAAGAGTCTTTTATGACTCTTAATGCAAAACTGATCTTGGTTATCTCCTAACCCACCTTTCTCTGATTCATCAAAATGCCATGAATCTTTGTGCATTTGGATTGTAAATGCACTACTAATTGTACAAATAGGTTATACATATTGGAATGATCAATTTATAAATTAAATCCTAATTTTTTTTATCCTTAGCCAACTTTAGGCTGGCAATTTAATATAGCCAACTTTAACAATTTGGTGCTTTGGTTTTATAATGAAATTTTTATCCTTTATGCACACCAGTTAGGTTCATGTCTCAAAATGCCAATACAAGTTTATAGACATGTGTGAAATAACAAACTGCAACTTATGCAAGATGAACCACCAAAGTTTGCTCAAATTGGAGACTAGGGCATGCATATGAGGCTGAGGCAGTTTTCCCTTCAAATTTACATGAAATCCCAATTCTAGGTGCATGAAAGCAACCTCTCTTGTTCTTAAATTGAACTTTATATGCATAGGTAAATTTACCATTTATGTAACTCCCTCTTAAAACTTATAAAACGACTTTTGGAAATACAGGGAAGCTTGGGCGTGCATTTTCATTTAGTCACTTAGTACAATTTATACCTTGTAAATTACAAGGCAAACTTTGCCTCTTTTGCAAAACCCCCCCTTTTAAATTTGCAATTGCAAAATAAACAAAACGACCAGGTTTTCTATGATAAGAAACATCCCCAAAAACTTGCACAACTCAAATCTAAGGTATAATACAACATTGTGAAGGTTTGGGCACAAAATAAATAGAGCATAACTCTATGCCATATGGATCCTAATTAAGGTTGTAGTGGATAGACATGTTAAGAGGCTACAAATATTTCGTGACTCCAAAATTCTGATGGACGAGGCAAATGGTAAAAGTAACATTACTAACTTGGAGTTGGGGCCTATTTTCAATAGGATTATAGAAAAGAAAATAGTTTTTGAAGAGGTGTCCTTTGCTCATGTTTACTAAGAATTCTACCACAAATTTGATCAATTATCAAAGGAAGCACTCATTTTGGAGGAAGTGTTTTTGCTTGTTCATGAGATTAAGGACCATACTCCTACATATTTGATACTCTTACATGTTTTTTTAAGAATGGATTTTTGGTCTTGTTTTAATTTTTGTTTATGTAGATTCAGAGAGAGTTTGTCTCATGGTTTTGTCTCAGCATTAATACGAAGCCATGGAACTATTTTTTTAAAGAGTGGCCCTCATAAGGATGATTGTAAGAGTCAAAGTCATAAGCATAGGATATAGTATTATATGCTAGAGGCAGTATATAAAGACAACAACTACTAACATTAAAAGTAGAAGGGATCTCGTCAATGTGTATGTCATTGCCACAAGAAATATCAATACAATGATTTTTATCTTATAAAAAAACCTGAAATATAAATATTTCTTGTAGGTAGATTCAAACATTATTAAATAGATGAATTAAAGATCACTTAAAGTTTGCAGATGATCACTAAAGATCACAAAAAGCATCACATATAAGACAAGTATGAGTCAAAAAAATTATTGATATTCCATTAATTCCTCATCAATATAGAAGGATATTTACATGATAGACTTCACAAATACATTCTCTATTACAAAACTGGGCAAAATGTAATACAAATTCTACAACTTTCTCCTCTAGGAAGATTCCTCCTAAGGAATCTATAACAAGCCTCTCCTTTTCTATCTCTCTACTTACAACATTATATATTATGTTCCCCATGGGGACCATCGTGACCCATAGGTCACTTACATAAGTGGATCGTAACTAAATTTACATGTATTCATAGGTCCTCCAACTAGTTGTTACAACCTTATGTATTATGTTCCCCATGGGGACCACCATGACCCATATGTCACTTACATAAGTGGATCATAAATAACTTTAAATGTATTCACAGGTCCTCAAGCCAGTTGTTACAACTTTGAGGCGATGCTTGGTACTTAAGGCACACTCCACCTTATTGTAGCCAGCTGTCCACTACAATCGATACTCAAAAGGGTGTTTTATCCAGTCACCAGCTTCACACTCTAGCTGGGTACTGAAGCAACTTACAGTGCCAAAGGGTTCCAAAATTGGTAGTGCACCAAAGGGTCTAATGAAAGATACAAAATGCAATATGGATATGGAGGGTGCACCACTAGGTCGGAAGAGAGCAAGGGAAGTATTGGGGAGGAGCTCGAGAGAGAAGATTATGGTGGGGATGGACATGAATTATACCAAAAAGGTATATGCTTACCAATTGTTATGGTCTTGTTGCTAAGAAACTGTCATGCTATCCTATACCAGGGTCAAACACCTTTAACGCCCATTTGTCCTGACCAACCTTGAAATATTCCTTCTTGTGAACTACTTTGTCTCCCGTCTCCTTGTACTATCACATTCCCTTAATAATATTGGCATCATCGATTCCTCATCTCAATACATGCTCCATTTTATTTGGTCCTCGTACCGCTGTTGGAGACTTCCCGTTTCTTTATCTTGTGGCCTATTGGACCGTCGATGTTGATATATAGTGCTTATTCTTGATTGGTGGCACCATTCACATACGTTTGTAGTACTGTGACCTCTGATCCAACCACCTGAATCTAAATCTAGGAAAAATAAAAATTTTATGTTTTTTAACTTGCATTTATGAATGCATAAATGGATTCAACATACTGAGAAACCCATGGGGCACTCAGATAAAATAGAATTAACCACTCAATGAAATATTTATTATTCCATGGACTATTGTACCTTTGTTATACAAATGGTAACTATGTATCATGGCAATATTGGTCAGGACCAACCATCATATGACTTCAGAGGTCACATTAACCAACATCTGATTTGAAATTCCCTTGTATCCTATCTGGCGACACAACTGATCTGGGTCAGGTATTGTCCAACTTTCCCACATCATGCAAACTTATAATATGTTCTATGTTCATCCATTAATCCTTGTACTTACCAATCATATCTCTTGTCCATTCACATTTAATTGATGTATAGAGGTAGAGTGAGCATAATTATCCCACACTGGACATTTTTATCCCCCATAGAAAGCATAATTGACATCTCAATTGAGACAACATGGGCATAATTATCCCATGCCAGACATTTTCAGCCCTCATAGTAGGCATAATTGACATCTTGATCGAGATAATGTGGGAATAGTAAGCCTGTGATGGGAATTTTATCCCCCTATCTAGAATAATTAAGGCCCAATTAGGTGCCAAATGCACCCATGACACAATTTTTTGTCGACATGGTTGTGCCACAAAGGTAGGCCATGGGGCATGTTGGGTCACGATGGTGATGTCATCGGTCTTGAAAACCATCGAATATGAGTCAAAAATACGATGAATACTACACTATGCCATATGTCCGACGAACGTCGGGGGACCAAGAAAAAATATAACAAAATTTTGAGAATTAATGGGTAATGTCTGACGATAAGGTGGATTTTGTTTGTAAAGTTGGAACACCCCGTTAGACTTCAACACCATATGTAGTAGTGCTCTTACTAAATAAAGCAACTTTCAACCAAGTGAGCTAGTGCAAAACACATTATAATTGTAAAGGAGGAGGATGGGGTTGTTGTTGTTTTTGGAGCTCCGCCTCAAAGTTCCTGTTTAAAAAAAATATTTTCATGTGTTCACACAGAAAGAAAAAAAAATCATTTCTCGACAACAACAATGGGGTTAGATTTCAATTAGCTTACCCAAAAAATGCAAGTTTTACCTCTATTTCTGATTTTCTGAGATCACATAAACCACACGACAAAGAGCATACACATACAAGAAAACACTTTCCACTCTATTTCTGATTTTCCAAGATCACATAGAGAACATGTAAAAGAGAATATGCAAACTGGGAAGAGTAGCAACTAGGAAATAAAAGTAGAAAACCGAAATATTATCTTTGTATTTATCTTTAAAAAAGGCGTATTCAAGCTTTATAGCTCTAGATCTGAATGAAATGACCATATATTGGGAAAATGAAAACCTTGTCAAGTGAAGAAAAAAGTGTTTCTAATTGAAAGGAGCACTACAGACACAATGTAATAATCCTCTCAACTAAGAAATGTATACAAATGGTAAAAATCATAAATACGACAACACAACTTCAAGATATCGATCTACAATGAGAGTGGGTCTTCAAACAGGCTTTGATACCATGTTCAACAACATATATTATTCCAATAGTGGATGAACACCTTTAGTAACCACTCACACAACTAGATCAAATATCAACACACTGATTATTTTACGTGGTAAAACCCCAATGTGGGGAAACATCCATGGCCCTAGCCAACGTGGCCACTTGAGACAATTTATTAATGCAAAAGAAAAATATTTTACAAGAGAGTTTCTCACAATCAATCATCAACAAATTAACCTCCATACTCTTTAAATAAATATCATGGACCAATTGAGTGTTAAGCCATGGATCAATGTAGCCGTTAATATCAAGGAGAATATGAGCTGTCAGATCACTCTGTGTCTAGAACATATTGTGACCGTCGGTTTACAAATGCATACTAAAGAAACACACTTTAACCCAACGACACATTAGACTGAGTTGATATTAACTAACTCCTAAGTATCTAAATATCCTAACACAAACAATTCATTTAAAAAACAAAATTTCTAAAATTTCATAGGAGCTGTCAAAAACTGAAGCAAATATCAAATGGACGAATGCATAAATTATGGAGATGAAATCATAAATAGAGGATATACATATAATAATTGATGACTGTGATAAACAATTGGATGAAAGAGATAAATTTATAGCTGAAGGTACTTAGAGGATTGAGGACCTAAAGTGAAATGACAGTAATTGGAAAGGGATTTTTGGTTGGAGAAAAACATGTAATTTGGGATTAGATTATATTGATAATGGACAAGCTCATAGGTCATTTTGATGTTGTACAACAAACTAAAGCTTTATCACAATGGGTGAAAATTGAGTTTAACAAAGCTTAGAAACAGTTAGGAGATAAAGCGCAAGTGGTAGAAGAGGTAATTATGGTTTTGAATGGTAGAAATCAAGCTAAGTTGATTTGTATGGGTGTCAATGATCAAACCTTTGTGATCATGACAACTAGTGAAGTGCATATGAAGAGAAGATTCATATTGACAACACAAAGCAAGTGTAATGCAACAAGTTAGCATGATCAGGCTTTTGGGGAAAAATTAATCCTTCAAACAAGCTGGGATTACCTTCCCCATGGATGAGTGATAATTTGTTTTACCTCCTTGATATATAATGAGGAATTGATTAAACAAAGAAAAAACATTGCACAATTTTTGGATGTTATTGACCCACTCAAAGGAAAAATGATCTTTGATAAACTATCTCTTTATTAATTTACGTTAGATTTTATCACTTGCTTCCTTTGATCTTCTTACATAATGGATATTGCCACAAGGAAAATGTCTAAGTCCAAATATCCTAAAGGGAATGAATGGGATAAAATAAAAAGACTATGAAGCAAGGATCCAACAATAATTCAAGCGTATCAATTTGTTTCTGCATCATCACCTCCACATAGGCAAAGATGAAATATGTGATTAGACAGATAAGTTGTGTAGATTCCTGGCACAATATGAGGATAAATGAACCATCTCCCAATATTTTCAAGAACCACTCTTCACCATTTTTAGGAAAACAAATTATGTGGGAAAAATGGTTAAGGTTCATGATGATAAAAACAAGAAAGAAGAAGAAAGGTGGGATCAAGGTTTTGAGACTGAAAACATAACTTTCTTTTGTCAGTCCAATCGATCATAGTGGAGAAGAATGTGTCTAGGATTTCATAGAGTTTTATAGTCCCTTTGAATTTCCCGAGGATTCATCCCTCACTCAACCAACTCTACTGTAGTTTATTTCTTATTTGACCTTAGTTTCTCTTATTCTTTGTTGAGGTTGTTAGACATTTTAAAAAAACTTCAGACTTTTGAATCAATAAAATCTTGAGAAATTTATTCTCAAGATTTTTTTTTGGATTTATTAAGGATTTAATATATTAGAAATTGCATGAATTTTACACACATTGTTTCTTCTATAGTATGTTGATGATATTAAATGTGAAGCTAAAAATATATTTATTTTCATATTTATAGTTGATAGTATTTATTGTTGAATTATGTTGAACATAAAGATGAATCAATTTTGTGTCGAAATTTTAATAAATGTTTATAACCATTCACATCTATTAGATTCATTTAACTATATGCCTGATATGTTTTCTTTCATCGAAGTATTTTTGGAATATTTATTCTGGATGTACTTGAATATATTTTTTATTTTATTTAGTATTTTCTACAAGCAATATTATTTTGAAGGAATTCATGTTCTTTTATTATCTTATATCTTTCTTTCAATGATTTTAAAAAATTGGTTGAATGAGAATATGGTGCCTTCGATGAATAAGGAAAGTTGTTAAATTTCTTGGTCTTTTATTGCATTATCTCTCCTATCATTATATAAATCTTTTTCTTAATTAGTTTTGAGTTTGTTGGGAAATACTTTCTTTTTTCAATTTATTGGAGAAATCTTTATTTAAACAACTTTATTTGAGGGTTACCCCTTCTATCTATTGGATTATTTCAATATAGCCTAAAGTGGGGAGGTTAGTTTGTCTCCATAGTGTGCCTTGGCACTGTTCCCTAGCCAATAATGTCTCAAGGAACAATAGTGCCACCATGGGTAGCCTGGTTCAAATCCTTGGATTAGGTGCACTAGTCTATGTTGATGGTTTTACTAGTCATGCCATCCACAAATGTAGGGAATCATATATTATTTTTCCTCATGATATTTTCCTTGGAAAAATATAAAGAGTTCTGGTGTAATTGTTGTAACACCCTAATTTTTCCTAGTATGTAATTATAAGTATGACTTGAAAACTATGTTTGAAAGACAATGTATTTACATTTCTGTTTAATGAAAAATTACCAGCAAGATTCCTGAAGGGTGAAGCCTTGAAGTACTAGCCATGATACCACAAGAGGAAATATGGTGAGGGGTTTTGGGAATTTCCTTCCTTGCCAAAATTAATTATTTATGAATTTTTCCC
This sequence comes from Picea mariana, assembly GCA_032191745.1. Lineage (NCBI taxonomy): Eukaryota > Viridiplantae > Streptophyta > Pinopsida > Pinales > Pinaceae > Picea > Picea mariana. The sequence goes on along the minus strand of JASDQU010505999.1, from coordinate 13,495 downwards.
CTTTTTCCCCTTTCCCAAAAACCAGCTAATGAAGGAAGGCATGGTAGTTGAACAATCAACTACCCACCTTAATAAAGGAATGGAGGAAGGATATGGAAGTTGAAGGTTGTCACCATAGGGTACAATAGAGTACCCACCTCGTTTTTGGAGATGACACATGAATGTCTCTAAAATAGGAAAATTGTCTGAGAAAGAAAGGAGGAGAGAAAGTAGATAAAATAGAGAGAAAGGAACCAGAGGGAGGAGACCTAAGACGTGAGTGTGGACTATAATTCAAGCACATAAACCTAAGAACTTGACCTAATAAATAGGGCTACGAATTTGATGTCTTCTAGGAAAGGAAGTGGCACTGAGAGGGGAGGGAACTGAGGGACTGTAGAAGCAATGAAGGGACTCCCATGTGCACTTCAATACTACTAGAGGGACATCTAAAAGATTCTTTGAGGCCCTGAGCTAGGTGGGTCACATAGATTTTGGTTGTGTTGTTTACAATGAAGGAGAGTGGCCTTCACTATCCTAAATATTTTTGAGAGAGAGAATTGAGTTTTCCTTGGTGGTATCATGGCTTGGCACAAGGGTGTCCTATTGTAGACATTGTCAAGTACAACACAACATAAGGTTGGGTGCACAGGAACTCACCCTCAATAAATTGCTCAACCATCAATTGTGAACAAATAAGTGTATTAACTTGTTTAACGGGTTTAACATCTGAATTCATTTATAGTTTTTTTGTGTGTTTGTGTAAGTATAAGATTGAGTGAATGTCGTGTGTTTTTGTATAAATATGCACATGAATTTTGCATTTTGATATGAAGGGTAAGAACTCTTATGATAGTGTTTTTTATGGAAATTCCTGGTTGTGGTAAATAATTAGTAAGGATAATGCTTGACTACAAGCATAGGTTTTCCTAGGAGCATAGTAGCATATATGATATATTGGGTTGCCTGTGAAAAGGAACCAGAGTCAGAAACCCAAGAATGTAAGACTGTGTGAACCTGTGAATGTTCTTTAAGACTATATTAATTCCACAAATTCCATTCTACATACCAAATGCATGCAAGAATGATATGCAATGTCCTAGATTGAGTCCTTGGAAACCGATAAGAGTTGTTTGCATATAGATATGAAATGCATGAAATGGAAAGTTTATAGGATATAAAATCAATGGTTTATGGGTAAGTGTGTAGAGGAAGTTGAGGGACCTAAATTTCCTAGTTTCTATTAAAATCCTTGCAAGGGATAGTCGAGGTGGAAGACTCAGTATCCGGTTTGTTGGTGGGTTGTAGAGCCACCGGGGGCTGGGTGAAAACCCTTGATTGAGCTACAGAAGATAATACATGCTTGGATGGATATGAGTTTCTGAAGGACAAGTTGATATTCCTTGTGGTGGAACTGTGAGGATGAAATCCACTGTGGAATCCTAGACTGTGTGGAACCCCTATAACCAAGACCATGGGAGCTAGACCATTCGAGTCTTTGATGAGATAATGAATAAATTAAAATAAATCAACCAAATTTTGAGAGTAATCTTGATAGTCCATCGATGATCTCAATGAATCTAGACCATTCATTTTCCTCGATATCTCTGCCATTCCATTGACAGATCGACCATCAATGGTGGAATTCTAGTGCCATCGACACTTTGGCCTAAAAAACCTATCGACGCCTTGGCTTGATCAATCATCAACAATTTGGGCCTATTATTCATCGCATTGGAGGATAAACCCTCATGTTCCCAACATGAAACAATGATCCCTGATCATCGATGATGGAGGAAAAATGGAAGAGGATGACGTGGCTTGGTCGTACAGGACACATGGCATCATGTTCACGTTGCATGACATGTGGCAATATGTTGATTTGGCTAGAAACATGGAAATATATTGACATGCCATGACACGTGGTAGCATCATGACGTGGTGTAACACATGGGTGATGACTGTTATAACCCTAAAATGCACCACACAAGTTTACCTGGCATCAGGCCAACTCATGCCTTTTCCTAGCCAAAGCCATGCTGAACAAATCCTAAAAAAGCCACTTAAT
>JASDQU010505998.1:15405-28521 GCA_032191745.1 Picea mariana | reverse complement strand
GGTTATCCTCCCCAGAATAGAACAAGTGGATGACCAAAATGTTGGGCTATGATTATAAGATCATATATAAAAAATTCAAAGACAATGTAGTGGCAGATGCGTTGTCAAGACAATATGAGGATGAAGGTTCCCTCTTTGCCTTATTATCACTAGTTCCTAATTGGATTGAGGAAGTCCGACAAGAGTGGATAACCCACCCAACCATATCACAGGTAATTCAACGACTTTAGGAGGACCCTAACCTGCCCATCGACTACAATTCACAAGACAATATCCTCTGGTATTGTTTTGTCTCCAACTTCAACACTCAAGCTCAGGATCTTAACTGAGTTGCATTCATCTGCTATTGTGGGTCACTCAGGATTACAAAAGACATATGTTAGTGCCCATCGTTCTTTTTTCTAGGAAGGCATGAAGAAGGACATCCTTACCTTTGTCATCAAATGTGATATTTTCCAATGCAATAAAGGTGAAATTGGCAAGACCCCATGAGCTCTACAGTCGTTATCCATTCCAACTTCTATTTGGACTAACATCTCCATGGACTTTATCATGGGCCTTCCAAAAGCGGGCAACAAGTTAGTCATCATGGTTGTGGTTGATCGCCTCTTAAAGTATGCACATTTTTGTGCCTTACCACACCCTTTTATGCCCATTATGGTAGCGCAAGTTTTCATTGATCAGATTTTCACATTGCATGGCATGCCAACATCCATTGTGTTCGATCATGATCCAAATTTCACCAGCACATTTGGAAAGAATTGTTGAAATTACAGGGCACACAATTGAACATAAGCACAACATACCACCCCCAGATAGATGGCCAAACAGAAGTTCAGAATAGATGTTTGGAAACTTACTTGCGTTTTTTTTCCTTAGACAAACAACATCAGTGGGTGCAATGGTTACCATTGGTAGAATGGTGGTACAACACTTCTTATTATACAACAACCAAAATGACACCATATGAAACAATGTATGGCCAACAACCACTTACAGTAACTTCATATCTTCCAGGCACATCAAAGGTTCAAGTTATTGATAATTTGTTGCAAGGTAGAGTAGCTACCCTCGCGAATTTGAAGGATAACCTCCACATGGCCCAAAATCGTATGAAGCAACATGCTGACCAACAATGTACTGAAAGGGTTTTCCAAGAAGGTGATCAGGTGTTTCTTCGACTCCAACCTTATAAGAAAATCTTACTCAAATCCCATGTCCACCACAAGTTGGCACCCAAATTTATTGGCCCCAATCAGATTATCAAACGTATTGGTCTAGTTGCCTACAAACTAGCACTTCCAGCTACCTCCAAAATACATTTGGTGTTCCATGTTTTTTGCTTGAAGAAACTGGTGGGTCAAAATTGCAGGGTTCAAACCATCCTGCTTGAATTAGATGAAGAAGGCTCAATTTGGATGCAATCAGAATCCGTCCTCAACATGCGAGAGTGTCACTTGCATGGTCGAACTATCAAATAAGTGTTGATCAAGTAAAAGGACATGTCTCCAGAGGATGCAACTTGGGAACCAATAACCATACTGCAACAATTTCCACATCTTCATCCTTGAGGACAAGGATGCTTTTGAAGGAGGAGGGAATGTTAGGATCTAGCCCCAACCCCTCTAAGTTGGTCATTAGTTAGTATGCTATATTTTCCATGTAATAAAGGCTGACATTAGTTAATAAGGCCTATTAAATAAATGTGAACAAGTCAATGTAAGAAGATCTAATAGAAGCTTTCGCTTCTAGAAAGATCTTCCTATATAATGTTCTTTAGAAGATAGAAATAGTATAAATAAGAGTAGGAGGTATGAGAAAGTATTGTAATAGAGCTCTAATCTGCTGGAGGTTTCCCCCTCGAAGAGGCAAGTGAACATTGCTTTCTTGAAATAAAGGTATTATTTTTGGTATTGCTCTCTCAATATTTTGTTGGTCCCTTGATAATTGATAAATATTCCTGTTTTTGTAAAATATATTACATATGGCACCTTACAAATCTAGTCTACTTCTATATTAATATCATACAAAAATTGTTATAGTCATGGTTGTCTAAGGCCTGCCAAAACGAAAACTAGGCCTTAGACAACATTCAAAGAGCATCACTATATTGTATGAGAAAATCCATATATATTTGCTATAACCAAAGACCTCGTATAGAGCAATCCAAGATTGAAAAAAGATAAAGACAAACAAGTAAAACATGAGGTCAAACTAAAAAACAACATGGTTAACTAGGAAGTGGTTTGGCTAGAAATTTCATGTGCCTTGGCCTTTGTCTTGTCTCCTAGTTCTTCTTCCTCAATAATCAAGTTGGAGCAGGTTCTTGGGGATCCCAAAGTGCATGCAACCTCCATTGTTTCATCTTCATTGGTTGGGTCCCAATCTATCACCTTGAAGCCAAGCCCAAAAGCCACCATGCATAGGACAATGAATTTGGCTTCTAATCGCTTAAGCCCATCTAGAGATTCAATGTGCTTATCCTCCTTGTCCTCCATTGACAAAGCAATGAGATTTTTGGAAAGCTAGTAAAACTCTGTTGCTCTAAAATTTTTGGTGTCTCTTGATCTTGAAAAGCTAGAACCAAAAACCCAGTCTTGAAATTCTTTCTTGATTTGGTGCTTTGGAGTTTGCAATCATTTCTGCCAAGCCTAGTTTACTAGCTCCTTAATCCTTTGTTGTGTATTAACAGGGGTGCCAAGTCCATATAGCTACCTGGCATGATCTACATCCCTCTCCACCTCTTTGCAGTGAGACCGAAGAGTGGCCCTCCTAGAGAGAGGAGGCTTGGTTGCGGCTCTGCTCTTGGCCCCATGGTTGCTTGATTCTGGGATGTCCTTGACCGTACTGTCAACCATAGTAAACTTAGAGAATTGAAGGCGAGGGAAAGGAAAATCCATAGAGAGAAATCCCCTACCAACCCTATGATTATGACCATTGGATATGACCACTAGTTGAAATTGAGCCACCTTAGAGGAGAGATACTTGCCAACAAAGCTTGGGTAAAGGGAATGACAAAGTAGGGGAGTGCCAAGGGAAGTTGAGCTCACTCCTGTTATAGGGAGCACACGATAAGGCTTGAAACACAACTAGTAGCTGGGAAAAACCTCAACTACTGGGAGAAAAACCAACATCAAAGACATGAGAACCCTAGAGTGCACAGAGGTGTCATGCCTACAAAATAGAGAGCTGAGAGAAGGCTAAAAAGGAAAATACCCAGAGGAGAATGAAAAAAAACTATCTTGACATAATGGATGGCCCATAATGGTGAAGGTCCTAATTCCACACCCCAGAGAGAAGCATTTGACTTACCACTGCTTTGATGCTTATGAAATCCATCTCCACTAGGAGCCATGATCTCCCACGTGCCTGTCATAACAACATCCTTATGGTTTAATGAGATATCATATATATCAACCATCATTTGAAGTACAACAACAAAACTGAGAAGATCGTCTCCACCTTCTCCATCAATTACCATCGAACCTTGAGCTGAACTCTCATGCATTGCCTTGTTGTTGAATGTAATGAACCATACCATCCTAAAGAGGGATTAATGGCTGGAGCAACAACTGTCTTGCCTTCGCTCTCCATGTGGTAGGGGCATTAATACCTAGGTCAATCACATGATTTGGGGTGTATCTATGTTGTTTTGTATTAACCCTTGTACTTCACAAAAAATAATTATGTTTAAAAAGTTGCAGAAAACTTTTGATTTCATTTGATATGTGATGTTTTTTTTTAAATTTATGTCCTTGCACCCTCCCTCACTTAAGCTAAGAATTAGGTAGTTGGTACCTTTCCAGTGCCATTCCACAAATTCAACACCCACTTCCATATTTTCCTCAAGAGAAATAATGTTCCCACACCCTTTTGTACTTAAGCGAAGAATGAGGTAGTTGGTACCTCGCCAATGCCATTCCACACATTTACTCACTCTTCCCCAACATTTTAAATGGACGGCAATATTAACTGCCAATGACAATGAGGGTTGATAACCCCTCAAGACTTGGTGAGAATGGATATTGCGACCTTCATAGGCATTACACCTCAATAGAAAGGGTCAAACCAATAGAGATATCTTTCGAGGCTTAAAACTAATTTTTGTTTATATATATGTATGTATATTTTTTAATTTATGGAAATATATTCATATTTGTTGTTATTATTGTTTTTTAATAAATATTATATTAGTCAACACACGATGATGTCATCGTTAGACTAGTTCATTCGAGTGTTGTCTAATCTTGCAACAAACTTTCCTTTAGTGGTCGAGATATATCAACACATAAAGTTAGCGTTTCTATCGATCTAAAACTATGATCGATTTTTTTTTTTATGATTTGGGTCGATTCATAATTGGGCCAAACCCCTTTGGGCATTGTTCTACCATGCATTGGGCTTGGATCATAGTAAAACTTTGCTCATCCCTGCAATTTTTTCTGAATTCATATTAGATTTATGGTCAGAAAGATGATCTATTTGCTATGAAATTAGCCTATTCCATTTATTTGTGACGATCTCATCATTATGTTTTGTAATAAATATTGTATTCACCAAGATATAATGATATCAATGTTACTCCTCTATACTAGGTTGTAAAATGTGTCTATCAATGTGATAAGACATTTGGCTACAATGCTATGAGTAAGGAGTATCTTATGGAGTAAGTTAGTAAGTGGATAATCTCAACTTATTTCTGACATAAATTCTTCCCCTATTATGGTAGGAATTTTGCTAGAAGTTATAATTCCACCTAATTAATAAGAATTTTAACCATAAAACTTTTTACGTGGAAGTTTTCTCTCCTTTAAAATGACCTCAATGATTGAAAATTGTAAAACAATAAGTAAAACAAATAGTAAAAAAAAAAAAAAAAAAACTACTTATATGTCATTGTCTCATTGGAGAATATATTGGAGGTCTTATTGCGAGCTTCGTTGTTCCCAATGTTGTAAATGTGTATATATCCAATGTTTTGAGCTTATATGCTCTTTTTAAATTTTTATTACATTTTTACTTAAATGTTTACATACCGAAAGTTCTGAGCATGGAGGTTGTTTTTTAATGTTTTATTATTATTAGTCCCTGATGAAGGCGTAGAGGTGCTATAGAGATCACATTTTAATATGTCCTTTTATTATTATTATTATTAGTCATTTGTATTTGTATTGAAATGTTTACATACCGAAGGTTTAGAGCATTGACACTTTTTTTGAGGTGCTTGAATAGGCCTGACAACTTAAATGTTTGCATACCGCGAGGCCCTTGAGGAGCTTGACAACCTTAAATGTTTACCTAAATAGGCTTCTCAGAGTACATTTTTCCTTGAATTTTTCCATACAATGTTGCAGTGAATTTGGACAATATTGTTGTCCACCGCCAATTGAATAGGCATTATATGTTTCATGCTTCTTCTATGCTTGGAATGCAATTTGGTCATCGTTGAAGATACATAAATTGTTTACTGGTTCGATGGGTGCTTCTTGTTCGTTGGTTCGTCAATTTTTGCTTGTTGTTGTTTGGTTCAACTTTGCAAGGTTGTGGACCTGCGCCTGTGGTTGGACTTGTTGGTGCTTGTTGCTTGCTTTTGTTTACTTCAATTTTGTTTACTGCAACTTTGCATGGTTGGGGTCCTGCATTCACAGTTGGATCTGGGTTTTTTTTTTACTTTGCGGGGTCAAGGTGTTGCACCCACAATTTGACCTGCGTTTCTGTCGTTCATCATCTCGGAGTAAGTTTTGATGCCCTAATTTCATTTTCTATTCGTTCTTTGTTGTTCACTGTTTGCAGTTTGCAAGCAAGAATGTTTGATTATTTCTACTAGCATGTTCGTCATATGTTTATGGTTTCTTCTGTGCTTGGGCTGTAGTTTGGTAATCGTTGGAGATACGTATGTTGTTTACTGGTTCAGTGGTTGTTTCTTGTTCGCTAGTTTGTTGGTTCATCGGTTGCTGCTTGTTGTTGTTTGGCTCAAGTTTACAACTTTGAGGCCCTGGGGCTACAGTTGGGCTTGTTCGTGCTTGCTCATTGGTTTGTTGCTTGTTGTTTTCTTTTGTTTACTTCGGTTTTGCAAGGTTGGGGTCCTGTGCCGACAATTGGAGCTGGTTTTTTTTTTTTTTACACTTTGCGGTGTTCAGGTTCTACACCCGCAAGTGGACCTGCGGTTCTGTTGTTTGCCGTGTCTGGCGAAGTCGAGATCTGGCGCTTGTTTCGTGCCCGACTGTCCTTCTCTTAAATTTTTCTCCAATTCTTTTTCCTAGTTCTGGACCATACCTACATGTCTTTTTAAAATGTTCTTGTAGAAGAAAAGGATACTGAGATGGTTCTACCAAGAGTGGTGTTCCGTGGATTGCAAATTGTAGTATTCAGTTTCTATGTTGTTTGGTGTGCAACATTGCTAGCATAATCAATGTGTTCTGAAATGCATCACACCATTTACATTTGGACGAAACCATTGTCATTCTAGGATACTTTAGTGTTGACATGATACAAAATAGTGGCATAAGAAATGATTGGACAACTACATGTGCAATTACAATGTCCGTTGTCTTTTTGTTAAGATAAAACATGTGCAAAATGCACTTATTAACCATGTATGGTAAAATGTGCCCATATCACAATACAACCTCTTTATCATCTACACAGACTGGTGTGACCACGATACAATTTGTCTTGTACTTGAAATATGAGTTGTACACCAAAAATACTGCAAAATTATATTTCCATGTCTTGAAGCATATATGGATACTTTGCTACAGAAAACCAAAATCATTTAGTTATGTCCATGCAATTTCTTGATATTTTGTGGCTTGTGATATATTTTGGGCAGGAAAAACTTTATATAATTGCAGCCATGGATGGAGAAAAGCAAAGGTTCATGTTTCTAACTATCTTTTATTCTATTCGTTGATTCTCATTTAGTGTATGTACATATTACTTGTTCTCCTCTGCATACCAGCTTCCATTCATGTTCATTATATTTTGTGCGTTCCCATATTCAAACAAACAGAATAGCTGGAGAAAACGAAGGAGTCTTAACTGCAGCGGTGGAAGAGGAGATACAAAGGTACATGCTTGTACTATTATTTCATATTCTGTTGTTTGGTATTTCATTTATTGCATGTATATGTGTTCACCTAATTTATTGTATGTAGATATTGTGTACCTTCCTACATAATAACTTATCTTCATGTCCTTTGTATTTTCTGTGCCGCTACATTGAAAAAAATCGAACCCTTTTTTTTTTTTTTTTACATGTCTTCCTGCATACTAACTTCCTTCATGTCCATTGTATTTTTTCCTCCATTGCTACATTTAAACAAACTGAGTGGCTGGAGAGGACGATGGACTCTTTGCCGTGAATGTAGAGGAGGAGTTGTAGAGGTGCATGCCTCTACTCTTATTTCATATTCCAATGTTTAGTATTTGATTTATTGTCTGTGTATTTGTTCTACTTGTTTTACTGTTTTGCACTTATTTTATTGTATGTATATACTACGTATCTTTCTACAGAGTAACTTATTCTCATGTGAATTGTATTCTCTTTGTTGCTACATTGAAGTAAATAGAACGATATTTCTTTCTTTTACATGTTTTTCTGCATACTAACTTACCTTCATGTCCACTGTATGTTCGGCGTTGCTACATTGAAAGAAACGGATTGGTTGGATAGGAAGATGAATTCTTATATGCCACAACAGAGGGGGCTTTGGTACATTCTTTGAAAAGGTATACCAATTGTGCTAGTAAATCAAACATACAAAATATGTGGGTGCATATAATATTGGACTAGAAAACGATGATTTGGCAACAATGGGCCTTTGTTGAGACTTCCCGCTTCCAAACATTGCCCTCCCCATTTCTATTTTTTCCACTTTCTATTATCCATTATTTTGTCCCCTCTTCTATACTTAACTTTTCTCGTCTACTTTTGCTTTTTGGTTACTTTGCTTAGTCGTCTTTCTGAAAATGTCTAGGTGCGCGGGTTGGTGGACTCACGGGTTCACATTTATAGTCATGCTTCTACCTCATTCCATGCTTAGCCACTTTTTCGATTGCGGGTTCCCGGGCTGACAAGTTCAAGATTGTGCCTCTGGCTTCAGAGGTTCCGCGATATACATATTGGTCATCGTACCCCCCCATCACGCCCTATTTACTGTTACACATTTTTTGCAGTCAAAAAATCTTAGACATACAATTTGACCGCCGAGTCCTTGTGTTTCCTAAATATCCCTTGACACCCTATTTCGTATTCCATCTCCTTCGACCATGTATGTGACATTCAGAACAATTATGGACAATATACAATGCATATGCTTATTTAGTCCTTCTGATGTTCATCTACACATGCTTGCATCAGAAAAAGTTGGACTAGTGACATGGCCATGAGCAATCAATCATCGCAGACATCAACAGACCGATAAGGCCAAAGGTAAAGATGCATGCATTATGTTCCTCATATGTTTACCAAACAAATATCCTCGACTATTTATTCATCTATGCCATGATGAATATGTTGATGTCATCTGCAACACATACTTTGCAATTCACAAGAAGTATCAACAAGCGCAAGCGAGACGCCGAACATAGTGCAAGTTCCGCAAACTAAGAGGTCTGGTTGCAAAACTCTGGCTCCATACTTCATCTAAGTTGTGCGTCTACTTGTACATTTATGCCAGGAAAAAAGAAAAAAAAAATAATGCAGACTACCATTCACGTTACTTTTCCTGTTCAAAAAATGTCACCATGTCTAAACTTGTAACACCCAAGACACTATCAATAGAGGGTTTGAACAGCCGCCGAACTGGATAGGTGTTCGTCAGGGACATAACGATCATCTATAGCACCTACTTTGACAAGGCAAACAAAACCAGATCCATTATGTGTGCTGACATGACAGACAACGAGGCCCTGATGATAGTCACACTGACTATTCCCACACAACTTGTCCAGAGACATGCATAAAAGATATTGCCAGGTAATGTGATATCCATTACAAATTTTAATATATTGCCCAAAATAGTATATGACCGTGGTGATTGTGATCGGATTATATCGCTCAATGAAATAAGTATTGTGGAAAAATTTGTCGCTATTTGTTCATAATATCGTTTCGTCCCGGACACAACTATCAGCCAACTTGCGCAGAGCAATGACATTTACCCAATTGGAGCCATTGGTGTAGCTGTCACACTCGCGAGAAAACATGGCTCACAACACATTCTCCATATAAAATATGGAGAGTCAGACAATGACAAGGCAATGGTATTGTTCTCCATATCCAGTTTTGTCCTTTACTTTCACATGTCTGTGTATCTCAGTTATGTTACACAACTATTGCATTGTTCCATGTTGCAGTTGCAATTGTTCAACACCTATTCAAATTAGTTTTCCTCAATGGAACAACAGTTGCATAAAGGGAAATTTCCACTTATGCAATTGCGAATAAACATAGTACATGATCTCAAGGAACTAACTAGCTCTACAACTGTTATACGTATACATCTACAATTTCATCCTCACTTTTCTCATACAAATTGCCTTCACCAATTTTCTGCATTTATTTTTTTTTTGGTAGTTGTATATTATATTGTTAAATATATTAACTATTACGCTCACGTGTCTAGGTTGAGGGTGTTTTGGTTGCAGCGAATGCGTACTCAACCCCCTTCGAGCCTGTATGTGCCAAATGGAACTCTCTTGCTTCTTCTTTTGCTTTCATAAGTGATGATACAATTGATTGTCTGCGATGCAGTAAAAAATTCCCTTACATATGTAGACATTGCCTCAATACTGCCATCTGAACCGTGGGCGACACAATCGTACATTGTACAATTAGACAACCTCTGTTACAAGATGTGCTTCCTGGATTAGCAGAATTGTCATATGAAGCATACCTACACAAAAAGGGAAACAATGTCTACATGATGCATGACTTTTGGATACATAGCAAATTTACCTTAAATGAGGACAATGCAATATTGCATATCGGCTGGAAAAATATATATATATATATAATCATATCAAGCTTTGGCAAGAAACAAAAATATCTCATGTGTGTCTATAATTTTTCTTCAACACCCAGATGAATGTTTGTCGGACTCAAGTTCTTCAGAGTTTACATCTATGGCTAAAAAGTTTTCTTTCCAGAGATTTTTGTCTCTTTTTGTGCACTTGAAACAACAAGGAGAATCTAACTACAAATGCAATCGATGTTGTTATTTTCATGTTTTTTTGCATCTCCCARTAAGAATTTTGCATATTTGTTGAGGTGTGCAAATGAAAAAAAAAAATGGTGGCTAGTTGTGGCTTTGTTGGAGTCTGCACGTTTTAGSGTGCCCAAATTGGAAAAAATGTTTTCCAACTATATAGCCATGGCAGGATTTCTGCATTTTTTTTGGGTGCCCAAATAAAAAAAAAGATGATCTCCAACTATACATTTRTGGTATGGTATTTGCATTTTCTTGATACCCTAATTGAAAAAAAAGGGCTCAGCATGGATTGAAGCATGAGGACAAACCCCATACRAAGTATCCAACTGTAAATAACTCAGGCCCATCCTTTGAATCGTTGAAGTAGCTTGCTCCTCTTGGCAGAACCATCATGCATTTCCAATAATATTGGAAATTTGGCATTGTTAAAACTAGTAGTGATAAAACATGGCACTATCAGAAGAAAATGTCCATAGTGATCTTGCTTCATGGTAAAATAGTAATCAACAAGTTTCTTGTTCCCCATTTTGACGTTTGGTTATAGCTAGGGTACAATGGTGAAACTCCGTTGGTTTTGTGATGTCTTGTGTTTGGCAGACTTTTGTTCATATCCCATGGCCCCGATTATTTTCTCATGGGAACATATATCAAATGTAAGAGAAAACAAATGCCATATGTGTTTTTTTATATATATCAAACTGTTTGATGCAAAGGTCAATGCATACTGCTCTATGGAACCTTGTGAGATCTCGCTTGGCACCTTTTGTGTTCATGCATTGCCTTGTGGCTCGACTTTCAATACATTTGGTGTTTAATTGGTTCTTGGTTGTATGCTTTGTTCTAGAAAATTAATAATACATTCAGGATCTTGACAGTTTTTCTATGATGTTAAAGAATATACAGGACATGCTTTGCCTTCTAATATAAGCTCTCTGACGCAAATGTAGTATGTGGTTCGCTTTAGCACTTTTCCTTGATCGATGAACTTAGCAAAATTCATCTCCGAGAATAATTTGAAATAAAAGGATATATACTATGTGAAGTCCAATGAAACTATCATATCAATGACATGACATTAAAATTCAAATTCGTCGTTTTTATACTTGCAGTGAAGTTGACAGTACAATAACTTAAACATCCCAAAAATTGATTTTCTTGTGGCTTTTCGATGCTTCTCTTATAAAAACACATCCTGGAAACTATAAGCGTGGCTTGCTTTATCTATTCATTGATCGAACTACCTGTTCACATGTTTAATGCACTTTATAGTTACTGTTAAGGCCATCAATGGGGATTTCTTACACCAATTCCCGCTTTCAAAAATTGCCATCCCCTTTCTTTTTTCCCTCTGCTTTCCCTTTCTGATTACTTAGTCATTTTTCAGAAAATGTCTAGGTGGGGGAGTTGGCGGATTCATGTCTTCAGATTTCTACTGATACTTTTATATCATGAGTTCAATCGACCGCTTCCCCGTTTCATATTCAACAAACTTTTTGGATCGCGAGTTCTCGGATAGGTGGGTTCCTGAATAGGCGGGTTCAACATTGCGTTTCCATTGTTCCGCGGCCTACAAACAACACCCAGACTTCCCCAATCTACAAATTAGCAAACAAATTCCCCTTTTTCTCGTTTGCTTTCCCTTTCTGGTTACTTGGTCCTTTTTTTGAATGTGTTGTTTTTTTGAATGTCGAAATCTATCATTGTCTCATGTTCGCAATATAAAAATTGACCATCAAAATCCATCATTGTCTCATGTTCGCAATATAAAAATTGACCATCAAAATCCATCATTGTCTCATGTTTCGTGTTACACATTTTGCAATCAAAAGTTGGGATAGATACAATTTGACCATCGAACCCTCACGTCTCCTGACTAGAGCTTGTGGTCTTGTTTTCAAGCCCATCAATATTCCCTATTCTGAGTATGTCTCCTGCTTTTATATCACGAGTCCGACCAACCACTTACCCATTGCATACTTGGCCACTATTACCATCATTGGTTCCTAGCCAGGCTTGCTCAACATTGCGCTTCCTTTATTCCGCTACCTACAAACAAAACTCGAAATTCCATGATATATAAATTGACCACCGAAATCCGTCATTCTGCCCTGTTCTGTGTTACACATTGTGCAGTCAAAAGTTCAGAGACATATAATTTGACCATCGGCCCCTCACATCTCCTGAGTATATCTTGTGACCCTATTTTTGAAGCCTGTCATACCGCTTTCCATACTTGGCCATTTCTTGGAATATCTTTTGCGGCTTGGCGGATGGATGAAATGTACAATACTTAATCGCTCTTCGCCATCCCCGCCACCTTCGCACTTCTTTCTAGATATGCAATTATTAAGCTTTAATGCTAATAGCTCATTGTGCAGGAACCGTTAAGATTGTCATTAACGTCAGGGAGGCCGAATTTTTTTTGTCATTAATATGAATTAAACCAAGATTTGCGAAGAAGAGTGTTATCCTTTCCAAGTATTTATTTCAAGCACGATGCAATCTCTTTCGTGCATCGTCTGATTGGCGCCTTTACGAAATCCCTAATCCTTAATTGCTCTTCGTCGTCACCGCCACCTTCACACTTTTTTCTAAATATGCAATTAGTAAGCTTTAATGGTAATATCTCATTACGCATGAACCGTGGAGATTGTCATTGATCAACGAAAGGCTCGAGGAGATCTTCCATTGATATGCATTAAACCAAGATTTGCGGAGGGTTATATTATCCCTTCTGAATTTTCATTTCAAACATCATCTGAAGCAAACGAAAATTCTCGTTAACTTATGGCAGCAGTTCCACAATGGTTCTTTCCAGATACAGTAAACACCTTCGGGCATGATGGCCATAGGTTCCAGTATTCCAAGTCATATTCTTACTACTCATCTCCCTCCGCCCAAA
>JASDQU010505997.1:16982-58886 GCA_032191745.1 Picea mariana | reverse complement strand
GCTTGTAGGCTGCCAACCCACTCTTTTCTAATGCAGATGGTGAAATGAAACTATCTGTCGCACCAGAATCAAACAAAATATTGACATTGATATGATTTAGCATACCTGATGACTCCACCACTGTGGATTGATGTTCGGCCTGGTGGTTATTAACCACTGCATAAATCTGGTGGCTGCTACTTGATCTTCCCATCAGTGCCTTTCCTTCTCTATGCACAAACCCTTATTGTAACTCTGAGCAGTCCCATTGGTAATGGGGTCCTTCGCATCTCCAATAGGTAATATGAGATTGAACCAGTGCACTTTTATGTGATTGCCTCTGAAATGAGTTCCTTCCCCTGGAACCCCTGCCCCTACTAGTTGTTCCCTGAGATGGTCGTGGACCTGTCTGCACCATTGGCGATGAATGAGATGCTGCACTATCTTCCATTGAAATCCCTGTAGCTATTGTCCTTGGCACGACCCTGTTACCATATGGTGGTGGCCTTGAGCCCCCTCCCCTAGGAAATGTCCTTTGGGTCTTTCCTACGAATCCAGGGCGATGTGGAAATGTCGATCTTGTACCCCCAGTTAAGTTCATGTGTTCTTCCATGTAACGTGCATTTTCTACCGCCTCCGCTACTGAAGACGGTTTCCACATCCGCACCATAGCTCTTATCTTCGGGTTCAATCCATAAACGAAGCGCTCTGACTGTCGTTGGTCATTGTCCATATACGAAACGTATTTGACTAGTTCCATAAACCTAATCTTATATTCTTCTACAGTTCTGTTTTCTTGTACTAAGGCATGAAATGCCCCTATCTGTTGTTCCTCGTAGTATGCTAGTAGATATTTCCTTCGGAACCTCTCCTTGAAAAGTTCCCAAGATATTGTGTCTGGGGTAAGGTGTAGTTGTCTTTCCAAGTTGCCCCACCAGTTCAAGGCGATGTATCTTAACTAAAAAATTGCAATCTTTGCCTTTGAGTTGGATGCATAGTCCCTTAAGTCAAAACACCTTGTCATGCCTTCCAACCATGCCTCCGCGCGTTCACTGGCGCGTCCCCCGGCAAACTCCGGAAGTTTGATATTCTGCAATTCTCGCGTGATGTCTTCAGGTGGAAGTCCTCCCCCTGAGTCCTTGATGCTTCTGGGTTACCTATTCCAGACGGTGGGAGTTCCACTTCAGTCCCTGCCAGTTGGCGCCCCTTTAAAGTCTCGTTAATGGCTTCCAACAAGCACAATATGAGGGCTAGTTCGGGCGATGGTGGTGGTGGTGCCGGTGGTGTTGGCGGTGCCCGTGACGAAACTCCTCTACCTCGACCCCTTCGAGTCCTGACCATCCTGTATACTTTAACCTACATCACCCCAAAGTTGTCAAGGTGAGTTCAAGGACGTTTCAAATTGGTGCTAGTTAAACTTAGAAACAGGGTTAGGCATAAGTTTTCTTTACTTGTCTGTAAACAGACATTACTCCTTTAGGGGATTGGCTAGTTTTGGGTTAGGATTAAGTGTCTCAGCTTGGTTTCTTCACCCTTGCGAAAATAATTATTGGTTCCCTTACCCTGTAGCTATGTTATCTTTGTGTTTTACTCGTCACTTCCTAGTGCATATGCCACCTCCTTCCCGCTTGTCCTAGTCTAAGCCCTAACATCATTAATTACTTTAAGGTAGACTAACCTTATACTTAAATAAATAATTAATTTAAAATTATTATTACACTAATTTACCCAAATTAACTTTACTTTAATTTAAACTAACTTGACCTTTATTTATATATAAATTATTTATACTAAATTATCTAATTTATTTTAAATAATTTTTACACTTTAAAATATAAAAATAAATAAACGAACACACACGGATTCGGGCACGCATGGATTCCACATGCCCACCTGGCTTCCTCAAGATCCCTCGTATCTAACCCCAAAATTCTACACCTGTCAGCTCTTTGAATCCCTACGCGTCCTTCCTCTGCCTCCACCTTCTCACCCACTGGGACTTTCCTCGCATCATTCTTTCTCCACCATAGATCTTGCCTTTGCTCTGTTCAGAGGTTTCCAAAATCTCCCTTGCCATGGCTCAGATCCTCACCATTGTCCTGAGCACCTTTCTAGCGCTGGCCATTGTTGTATCTGCTACTAGTTCATTTTGTAGAAACATAGTATATTGATATGGTCACTGACAAGATCCAGGACCTAAAGTCCAGTCTCTTTAAAATATTGGGAACCAATCCCAAGTCTGTACAATTTGTGGAGTTTGCTCTCAGGTATGGTAAGAGGTACGATTCAGTCCGCCAGATTGTGCACAGTTTCAGTACCCTCGTGAAGAATGCGGAGTTGATTGAGTCAAGAAATTGCATAAACCTTCCTTATACTATGGTAATGAATGGTAATTTCATATTTTATAGTGCGAAATAAAAATGATTTTCTTGTAATTCCATCTCTGTACGGATTTTGGTGTTCTTATTTCGGTTTATTTCTTTTGTATTTATAAATTTATTCATCTGTGTATATGCATGTAGTTAGATTTGTGTATATGCATCCATATACATTGCCTTCCTATATTGCCCACAGCCTTTTGCACCTAACTGTTAAATTCCCCGACTCAATTTCGGATTTCGGGGTTTCCTTATGCACAATGCCAAGAGTTCTCTGTCCTCATGGACTCCCGATCTCCAATATGCCGATGTGCTACCCTCTGGCTTTAGCCCCTCCCTTGGCTATGCTTCGGTCCATGCGACCCGTCCTATGTGACCGTAGTCATACTCCCTATCGGGATTCGGGGTTTCGCGACCCTCGATGTCATGAACCTCTGTCCTCGCAATCTCCCAATCACTAATCTACCGATACAGTGCTTTGTGCATTAGCCCTCTGGGATAATTTCTTGACCCATATGACCATTATACCACAAGGTCACAGCCTTGTCCCCTATCGGGGTTTCGGACCTTCTCGAGCAAGAATTTCGTTACTTCAAAATTCACGATGCCTTTTATCGTTTGGCTTTGGATGACAAATGGTTAAAATTTACAACCCATAAGTTTTCAGTGCCCCTTTAAAAATTTATTTAAACCGGGATATAACTTTAAATGTGCAAGTTTTTCCATTAAAGTGTTAAAGAAATCGGGATTCGGGGTTTTCCCGTAACAAATGATCGATGTAAATCGAATCACGAAACCCCGATCTTCGATTTTGCGATATGCTTAAGTCTTAATTAAAACATCATTTAATTAATTTGTTTTAAAGAAGGTTTAAGAGCTAAGTTAATTACGTCGCGGTTTCGAGGTTTCCTATGCTTAAATGCGCATGTCCTCTGGACTTGCGAAACTCCAAACTCCGATGCATGGTAACTTCGGCTAGCCCTTTGAGCTAGGCTCTCGACCCACATGACCGTTGCTCTAGGACCACAACCTTCCCTACTTTCGGGGTTTCAGACTTCGTAGTTCCGTATTACTTGGACATTTTTTCCATGGGATTCGCGATGTCCCGATGCCTTCACACCTATCGTCAAGATTTCTTCTCCTATCCTCAAGGACTTAACTCCCTCGCAACTCCCTGCAGATCCGACGGCTGTCGAGTATCTGCCCGAGATCTAACGGCTCTGATCCGTCCTCCTGTGTAATAGACAGCTCTCCTTTTGGATAATGATTAGTTGCATGAAACCTTACGTGGGGTTAAAATTGCTTTTTGACAAGGTTAAAATTTGTATGGGTCTATTGTTCCTGAGACTTTTCATTATTAAAATTTACCTTGACCGTAGTCTTCCCTGATCTTAATTTTGGGTTATCGGGGTTTCGTCTTTCCCGTTGCCAAGAGTTCTTGTACTCTACAATCCCCGATCACCGATGATCTCCTTTTGGCCTTAGCCTCTCCCTGGCTAGGCTCCTAGTCCACACAACCGTGCACACAAGACTGCAGCCTTATAGCTTTCCTTTCGTCGGGGTTTCGGGCTTTCTAATACCAAAGTGCATATGCACCTTCGATCCGCGATCCTCCGATTCTCGATGCGCTCCAACTTTCGCTAGTCCCCTGGGCTAGTATTTTGGGGTCCATACGACCTCCCTCTATATGACCACCACCTTACCTCTCGTCAGAGTTTCAGGGTTTTCAATGCCAAAGTGCATATGTCCACGAGATTCCTGATTCCTCGAATCCCGACTCTCCGGTTTGTTGACAGCTGGTCGCTCATGATGGCACTATCCTCCCTCTCTGATGTGAGGATAGATGGACCCCACTCATCGGGGTTTCGGACTTCGCGATTTCAAAATGCAGAGATTTCGTGTCCACGAAATCCCCGATATGCCGATCCCCTGACTTTCTTCGGATCTTCGACACGCGTCCTAAATGGATGGACGGTCCAGGTTAAGCCTCGGACTTCGCTAAACACCAACCCAAAATCACTTATCTGTGTGAGTCCCGATGGCCCAAGCGTTGATGACTCTCTGATGGTTGCCACCTGTTCCAATCAGATGGACGGCTCTGATTGTATCGGGGTTTTCGCCATGAATTTCCCCGACCTCATTATTAAGTATTTTTTTCATTGTTAGCCACTATTTTAAAGGGTGTTCCTTTGAATATTCATACTAATGTTGTATTATCCATTTATGATCCAGTTAAAGGGTATTACCTAAAGCGGTTGCTTGTGATATATATGAGACCATTTGCTTGGATAATGTAGGGGTACTATCTTGAGTATATTTTCTGATACTGTATCAGTCATATTGGGTCAAGCTGAATGTTCCTTGACACAATCTATTAAGACGCAAATGACGTGTTTTGCTTATAGGTTAAGCGTGGTTGGAGTTAACGCTTGGGGTTTTGGCCCTTAGGCCCAGATTTCAAATTAATACACTCTGATACCATATGTAACAACCAAAGAAATTATGTAACAACCAAATAAATTATATAGCAACCAAATAAATTTAACATCACATTATTTCATAAGCAATTTATTTAATACACTGAGACAATAAATTCATAACATAATATTGATTTTCATAAAAGCAACTTCAGTAATTTATATTTATCAATGAATAATGATTTCATGGCAGACTGAAACAAATACATAATTTAACAATTTACCTGGTTCTAATGCTAATTTATGTCGCCTGGCTGCCTTGTTGTTTCCTTCCTGCTACCTGATGCACAGAACAATACTGCCACAAACAAAATAACTTCCCAAACCTACTTTCCTCCCTGCCAACTAGGAAAACTACCTAGCTCCAATATATCTATGGATATTCTGGCCCCCGTGCCCAAAACCTCCAGCAACCCGGTGCCTTAGCTGATAAAAAATGCCACAGCCAGAACTCTACTGCTCCCAACAAATCTCATAGTCCCCCCCAACTCCATCCTCCCCATCCTCCGTCCAATCTCCCATGCCCCTCATGTCAACCTCCCTTCCTCCCTTATTCCTCCTTCACCGCCTCATGCCTTTACTCCCTTACCTGGCCTCATCCCTCTCCCTGATCCTTCCTTTAATGTTTTTATCTTCTCAGGATTCATAGGTTATCCCTTGTTGTATACGCAACCATTTTATATCATATACCATTAATCTATTAAATCCATTACTCAAGTTATTAAATGTGGTTTGTAGTTAAATTATTAATTAATTAATCACAATTATATCCTTTAATTAATTAATAACTCACTTAATTAATATCATTAAATCATCTTTGTTTAATTAATACCTTGTTAACACAATTGATCCCCTAATTAGTTTTACTTTATAATTCTTAAGCATTTATCCAACTAGGGTCATTACAACTAAAAACAATTTAAACATCTCTTCCACTTGTTGTAATAACACTTTAATAATAATATTATATATATACCAATATCTTCATTCTAATGATTAAGTTGATTTTCGTTTAAAATTTGAAATTATTTAGAATCTTCATTTTAATAATTAACTTTATTTTCATTTAAACTTATTTTGAAGTGTTAATCATTAGAATTAAATTGCATAAATTGTCATTAATAGATCTTCTCTAACAAAGTTAACGAAATTAATACAAATTTGCCTAAAGTCAAGTGAATCACCGACCCTTACAAAAATGTGAGTTTATGTGAATAGTACTAAACCATAGCCTGCAAATAGTTTTACTAATGTAATTATCTTTCATACATGTTATCTGAGTTGTAAAAGGGGTATGTGTTGTTCCTTGGAATGTCTAAAACACAATGCTTGAATGCATACCTCCTTTGAATTCTACATTGGTTTCCTTCTTCCAAAATCAAACACAAAGTTTCTGAAAGGAAATTGGTAGATCATGAAAATTTATTCCTTTTAGTGCAGTTCATACCATCATAGGCTTTGCATGGTTTAAAGTGTTTTCTACTACAATATATTCTAAAATAGGTTTTGCATGGTTTAAAGTGTTGTCTACTATCATATATTCTTAAATAGATATGCAATGATACAATCTTGTATGTTTGGCAACTCATTTTTTTCTTGTCCATCTATTGGGTTTGCATATTCTTCAATATATAAACAACAACAGATTCTTGTATTATTGGCTTTGCATATTCTTAAATAGATAAATAACAACACATTCTTGTATTATTTCACACTCTAATTTTTTCTTTTCATTTATTTAAAAGATGTCATATGCCTATCCTTCCTTTAGTTTTTCCTTTATTTCTTTTTATTAGTTAAGTGCATCTATGTAACCAACAAGATTATTAGTAACTAGAAAAAAAATAAATCTTTTAATATAAAATTATTCTGCTAATATTTAATCATATGTCAATCAAAATATATTTTTAACAGTCCACAATGAATATAAAATGAAACATTTAAATTAATACATAGCACGAAAATATTTATTTGGTGATATGTCAATAGAATCATATTTTTAACAGTCCACAGTGAAAATAAAATGAAACATTTGAAATAATACATAGCAGAAAAGTATTTGGTCATTAGTAACGAGAAAAAAAAATAAATCTTTTATTATAAAATTATTCTACTAAAATTATTCTGCCAAAATTATTTGATGATATGTCAATAGAGTCATATTTTTAACAGTCCGTAGTGAATATAAAATGAAACATTTAAATTAATACATAGCATAAAAATATTTAAGAGTTTGATGCTTAATTTAATGCATTGTAAAAAGAAGAATGTACAAAACATTAGCTCATTACTAACAACTTTGTCACTTTTTTAACATCAACTTTGAGAATTCAAATATGAGACAATAAATTGATATTTTGAATTCCAAAATTATGAAATATATATATATATATATATATATATATATATAATCAAAGTCTGAATAGTTACACTGTAAAATACATAGGTTCCACTTACATTTTAGGATGATAACAAAAACTAAGATATTTAACTCCAAAGTTATGGACTCTAAGACATTGCTTTAATATAGATCACTTCATACCTGCAAAAAAAACAGAATTAAAAAAATAAAAATTTACAATTCAAACATGTGAAATAATATAGAATTCAAAAATTGTGATTAAAACAAAATTGACATACATACCAAAAGAGATAGTTCTCATCCTCCAACATACTATTTCCCACAAAATATATTGTAAACATATTTTCCACCAAATATAATTTATACATCTGTAACAATAAAAAATAATAATAATAATAAAAATAACACATATTAGCATATATCCTATAACTAAATATTAAATAAACAATAAGAAATAATAATATACCCAACCACAATTAAACATATTTAAGAGAGTTACTCTCTAGATTAAGCATATATGATTTAAACAATTTGAAAATCTTATCTAAAATCTTAAAAGAATTTAAAGAGAAAAATTGTGTTCTTGGTAAAAAACAATTGTGAGTTGGAGTTAGATAATAATCTGAAAATAAATATAGAACTGTGTATGAAGAAAGTTCACAAATCTCCATATTAAGTCTTTCTTCCAATGAAATACTTATCTCCTTGTGAATAAAGTCCAAAATCCTTCAGGTGAAATTATCCTTGTGGATAAAGTTCCAAATCCTTCAGGTGAAATTCTCATCCTAGGTGATGTTATTGTGTTCTTGGTAAAAAAAATTGTGAGTTAGAGTTAGATAATAATATGAAAATAAATATAGAACTGTATATGAAGAAAGTTCACAAATATCCATATTAAGTCATTATTCCAATGAAAAACTTATCTCCTTGTGGATAAAGTTGCAAATCCTTCAGGTGAAATTATCCTTTTGTATAAGGTCTCAAATCTGTAACATCCTGCTCTAGCGCACTGAGCGATCTCATTCTTTGAGGAAACTTGCTCGTAAGTGATCCAGATTATTATGCTATTAAAACATTTGATTTTAATTATGAGGCGTTATGGGTTGATGTCATGTTGTGTTATTGCATTGACATAGGCAGGTGCTATTGACTCAGTTTTATTAAGTGTGCAGGATTTCAGACCTTGAGGATGCAGAGGCATCAATAAAACCCCTTGGACTCTGGATCGAGTTGGGGAGTGAACTAATGGGGTTTGATTGTTTTATATGTGATATTAGTGCATCTGATTAGATGATATGATATGGATATATTTTTTACATGATTCATTGATGATGCAGGTTAATGATAGCTTGTCGAACAAACTCACATGTGGAGTAGAGGGGTCATGCAGGACTATCAGAGATGTTGAGGGAGAGATTTGGACATCAGCCCTACCACAACCTACTAGCACTCCCACCGTGGCTCGAAATGTAAGTTAACAATTACCTAGTTCGAGAGGACCCACGATGTCGTGATGGCAGACTGTGACAATCACTCACGATGATTGTATGAGGTGCACAATAAGGGAGGGGAATTATTCCTTAGAGGCCCTTAGTCTCCCACAAGATCACCTGGTGGAGTATTGACTCTAGGGGTTTTGATGTCTACCAAGTCAGTCAAAAGGCAAGTGGCACCCTCGAAGCATGTGATGCATCCTGAAGGGCACGTCGCACAAGAAAAATGGAAAGAGGCGAGTGGCACCCTTGGATCACGTGGTGTGTCCCGAAGGACACGTCACGCAAGAAAAATGGGAAGAGGCGAATGACACCCTTAGTGCATGTGGTGTGTCCTGAAGGACACGTCACGCAAGAGAAACATAAAGAGATGAGTGGCACCCTTGGAGCACCTAGTGCGTCCAGAAGGGCACATTGCGTGGTT
Source organism: Picea mariana (assembly GCA_032191745.1). Taxonomy (NCBI): domain Eukaryota; kingdom Viridiplantae; phylum Streptophyta; class Pinopsida; order Pinales; family Pinaceae; genus Picea; species Picea mariana. The sequence goes on along the minus strand of JASDQU010505997.1, from coordinate 49,773 downwards.
AGTTAATAATTGGATAAACCTATATGAATTTAGGACAATAAAGTTTTAAGGAAGATTTGAAACCGTTCCCTTAAAAAAAATGTCACCCAACCTAGGAAAATAAGGTCTAGGTCTAAATTTTGCTAGTGGTAAAATTTTACCTTTATAAGAAAATAATAATAATAATAAAATAACAATTAAAAAAAAATAATAATAATAAAGATAATCTTCATGAATCTTGTGACAAGAAGGGGGTAAGCAATTAAAGTGATTTATAAAAATCTTTTGGGATAAAACTTAAAAAGGGGAAATGATTGTTTTAATTTATTATCCTATTAAAAATTTAATTCATTAAAAAAAGGGGTAAGTCTCTGCACATGCCTTTTTGAGTTTAATTAAAAAGGGAAAAAAGGGAAATCTAAAATAATTAGGAAACTAGGAAAAAGTGGGAACCACAAAAGAAAGAGGAAACACTAGGAAAAATAAGTTAGTCCAACTTAGTACGGTATCTACCATTTAAGAACTTTCTAATTTAAACTGAACAAGAAAATTAATAATGGGTAAAGTCATTAAAACCTGTAAGGGAATTTGGGGACACCTAGGAACGATTCTAGGAGTTACTCTCGGTGGGTGAGGTAAATAACGGTAATTAATTTATTAAAGAAATTAGTTTTTGGAGGAATGAAGGGATGGGTGACACTTGTACAAGGAGGATTATTATGAATTAATTTATTAAACATTAAATAAAATGGGATTTTAGGAAAGTAAGGGACTTCGAAACTCTATATAATGGAGAGATGAAAAGGATGAGGATATTTTTTGTTTTGCGTAACTTGACTGACTTAGCTTGTGGGAGTTAGGATACCCAGCTCGGTGAGGAGTGGTAGGTCATCCTTGCGAGGCGATATGGGAGCTAGTTGATTCTCTAGATAGTGTGCATGACCCCTTTGTGTCTCGAGGGAATAAGGGGAAAGAAGAGTACCCCTAGCATTGGCTGGGAGGTATCGGTGAAGTCTCATCAGTCGACAAGCGGGAGGGGCAGGAAGCGCGCAGGACATCAACTCGGAGCGGGCGATTAAGAAACAATACGCTTTCTTTATTTTTGCATGGTAGATTGTTAGTATGATTTATACTTTTAGATCTGCATGTTTAATTCGGTAAGGAAAATTTTTGTCTTAGCATTCTAGTTGATGACGAAAATTTTCTCCATAGCCTTAGCTTAATGTCGATTGATTTCCCATGGCCTTCGATCCTTGCATGTCATGACCATCCTGAGTTTTTTTTTATTGCGATGATTGTAGTTTATTTTTTCCTTCGTCTCTAGCTCATCAGTCTATGCCTAAGAAGTTGGCGAGGAGCCTGATCTACAGTAATTGCTTCGGCATTAACAGACCTATGGATCTCAACGCCCTACTTTTTTATGCATGGATGATGAGCGAAGGATGTTCCTGTCAGTCATCTATCTCCATTGTTTGTCTTTGGCTAATTGTTCATCTTGCACCTTCTAGCAAAAGTGCCTCTGCGTATGGATTTCATTGCGTCCTTGTTGGTTTATCTCTGTGCTTATTTTTGTCTCCGTGCTTTAAGGGCCTAACCTTGGATTTTCTTGATGCTTGGGTTGATAAAACCTCTGCGTTCATTTCAATGACTTTTCCTTGGGATCCTTGCGCATCTCTTATTGTTCTTTGCATTTTCATATTCTTGACTACGTTTATGCTTTGTTGGGAAAATTTACTCTGCGTTATATATTGATGGTTGTTCTCTTCTTGGACTTCTGCGACCAATCCATTTTTGTTTTTATGGACTGTGGGACTGCTAAATTTGATTTAGATAAAGAAATAATCCTCAACCTGTAACCATATCCTAAGTAATCCTGTGTTGACTAGGATTTTCCTTTACGCATGCTCGAATTTGATAGGTCAACTTTTGGGTTTAGATGGAATTTCGTCGATGGGACCCCAGCATATTTTATTACACAGATTTTATTACCTCGATTTTTACTGTCATGTATTTTATTTCTTTACTGTTACCATGATTTTATTACCACAATTTTTCTATTACACAGATTTCATTCCTTATTCTTACCACGATTTATCACCACAATTTTATTACCATAGATTTTATTACCATGATTTTGACTATTACACAAATTCTATTTCTTTACTGTTACCACAATTGTATTACCATAATTTTATTACCATAGATTTTATGATCACAATTTTACTATTACACGGATTTTATTCCTTACTGTTACTTTCTTAATGACCACGTTTTTCCCTTACGGTGTATTGTTTTGGTATCTGGTTGACTGCGTTGATGTTGAGTGGATACGATTTTCCCTTAAAGGTGGATTGAGACTTGTTGTTGCATGGATACATTTTTCCTTTAATTTGTTTGAGTTTGCTGTTGACTGGGCACGTTTGACATTAAATTTGTACTGTGTTCTGTTTATGCGTGGAACAACGTTTTGCCTTAAAACTATGACTGTGTTGTTGCTGAATGACCACGAGCTGATCCTTCTGTAATTTTGAATTGTCTTTTATCCTCCTTCAATTTGAGTGTACCCAACGTTCTCAATGCCAAACATAATTGCTACAGCGATGTATTGGGTCCATTAATTCCCATGATTTTTGCTACATTGAGTTAATGGTGAGCAGATTCCTTCTTATTGTTTAATTTCCACAATGAGTTAAATGATAACAGTTATGTAAATCGCCTTGTTATTGCACTATTAATTGTTATGTTAACAATCATGTAAATTTTCTTGTTACTATTATATTAATTGTTATGTTAATTAACATGTTAATCGCCTTGTTATTGCTATATTACTTGTTATGATAACAATCATGTAAATTGCCTTGTCATTGCTAAATTAATAGTTATGTTAATAGTTATGTTAATCACCTTGTTATTGCACTATTAATTGTTATGTTAATAGTCATGTAAATTGCCTTGTTACTTTTATATTAATTGTTATGTTAATTAACATGTTAATCGCCTTGTTATTGCTATATTACTTGTTATGATAACAGTCATGTAAATTGCCTTGTCATTGCTAAATTAATAGTTATGTTAATTTTATGTTAATTGCCTTGTTATTTGTTATATTAATTGTTATGTAACTCATATGTTAATTGCCTTGTTAAATTGCTACAACATTGTTATTAGTTGGTAGTTTCCTTTTCAATGATAATAGACATCTAGTATTGTTAGTTCGGTCAATATAGCTAGACTACATGTTGAGATTTAATTCTTCATAACTGTTATAATGGTAGCATTCTACATTAAGATTGTTAATGTTGTTACTCAAGTTTATGGCTAGTTGGATGGAGATTTTCGATTAATATAGAATTGTCCATTTAGGTTGTAATAATGATTAAAATTAGATTGGTGGGTAAAGACTAGATTGCCAATTTTAGACTTGCTAAATTGATTATAATTTAGGTTAGATGGTATTTATAATTATAGTTTTAAGTATTGATTACTTAGACTTGAAATATTGATTGTATTAACGTTAAATTAGCAGGTGCATTATTAACTAATTGTAATTTTGACGTGCCCCGTTTAGAATGGAACCCATGTTAAAATAGATTGTAATCATTGACTAGTTTAGACTGGGTAATTGGTTGGGTCGTGGAAGATGTCGTGTATTGTCTTGTGTCATCCCTTGTCTTCATCCTCTAGCATTTTGTTGACCTGTTGTTGGGGTATGGGTGTGGTTTTCCTTTCGGTATTCGATTTTTAGCGCGTCCGATTTATCTAGAGTCCTCGGTCTAGATAGGATGTGTGGTGCCAAGGTTGTCGACGCGTATATCACCTAGGGACGACATGATTCTTGATGAGGGGATCATGGCATGCCCTATGGGATAGTGGAGAATGAGAACCTGGCTGGAGTTGATGCGTGTTGTGTGAGTTTTGTCGAGCGTGGTAAGTTGCTTGGGCGCATGACTGGAACGCCTTCATGTGTTTGTTTCTCGTGCCTTGAGGTTCTAGTCTTTATTGTAAATGTCGTTGTGTTGGGAAGGGGAAGTTTTTCCTTAGCTTGTAGGAGTGTCTTCTTTGCGTCGGACAGGTAGTCATTCCTCCTTGTTGTCCTACGGATGTTTCACCTAGTTTCCCTTGTGCCAATGAGTGGAGTCGTAGTTTCCTATTGCCTGGGCTGTGTGCTTGTGTTCATTGTCAGAGGTGTGGTTAAACTGTTGTCATCACCTCTTTCCTTTCAAAAAAAAAAAATTTGCTTCGCTTGTGGCCTCAACTGAAAGGGTTGTTACATTTGGTATCAGAGCAGGTTCAACCTGCGACTTGAGATCACTACAACTTTCGTTGATATGATTTGATTATGATGTTTCTAATTAAGTTGACTTATATTCATGCAGGTAATCATGGTTAGAGGATGCCGTGGAGGCAAACGACGGGGTGCCAGGGGAGGAGGCGTGACACCTCCAATAGCATCTAGACCTAAGGGGTGTAACCCCCAAGGAAACGAATAGGTTATCGAGCAGGAGTAGATAGCGGTGGGTGATGTGGTTGGTATGATAAGGTATTTTCAGCGATGTCTGAGGCACTGATCAACCATTTGGATAGAGATGAGGCCAGGGCACCGGCACCCCCTAAGGGTCCTCCGTGCACTCCAGTCAGTACTGGTAGCATTCACCGTGAGTTCAAGAAGGTCAAATTTCCTAATTTATTTGGTGCCCTGGATGATGCAGTCGCTGAGGCATGGTTGGATAATATGGCGATGTGCTTTGCACTTTGCGACTATACCTCCAACATGAAGGTCCGCATGGCAGTATTTCAACTAAAGGGGAGCACTCTTCTATGGTGGAAGACACTCCTACCACAACTAAACATGGTTGTCGAAGATGTGTCATGGGAACTGTTCGAGGAACAGTTCGGAGAGAGGTACCTATGAGAGGAATTTATTGAGTGTCATCTCGACGAGTTCAATGCCTTATGATAAGGTGACCGTACGGTTCCTGAGTACGAGGACCTTTTTATGAAGCTTCTCTAGTATGATCCACATCTTAACACTAAGAAACTTAAGGTCAACAGGTTCGTGTTTGGCCTTAATGGCAGCATACGTGCAAAGGTTAGGATTTTGATGCCTCAAAACTTGCATGATGTCGTCAATAAGGCCCTCATAGCAGAGGAGGAGCTTATCAGCAGGGGTCAGAGAAGGATTCCAGCAAGACCAGCAGGGCAGGTGTCATCTGGTGTGCAGTAGCATCACACATACCCCAGGATATCGTGGCTTCCAAAGGGGATCCAATTTCACTACACCTCAACGACCGAAGCCTCAATAGTGGACACCTTATCGAGGACCACAACATGAACAGCAATGTCGACTGCAACAACAACAATTTAGGCCTATTCAGTAGTACAGACAAGGATTCCAGGTCGGTGGGCCGTCATCTTCTACATTGGGTACCAGGAGTACTAGACCGAAGAAGGGGTGTTGGACATGTGAGGAGCCACACTACCAACGTGACTACCCTGTAGAGAGGACTAGAGCTTCTAGATCATCCAGACCCACTACCGTGGGAGATATGGGCAAGGCCCATCGGATTCATGCAGTGGAAAATAACCGCCAGGCAGAGCACCATTCAACTTTGCTCGAGATGTCAGGTACCGTCACTGACCAGACCCTTAGTAATTTGATAGATCTCGGTGCTACCGAGAGTTTCATTTCTGGTGTAGGGATAAAAAGGATTAAGGTAAAGGCAGTCAAACAAGATGAGTTTATCTCAATAGAGATGGCTTAGGGAGCCAAACAAAATGTTGGAGGAAAGGTTACGAGTTGCACCCTTCAACTGGGAGAGTTTGTGATCAGGGCCAACCTATACATAATGATCTTAGGATCTTATGAAGTCATGATCGGTATGGATTGGTTGGAATCACATGAGGTGATACTCAACTGTAAGATAAAACGGTTGATATTGGTCGACGATGAGGGACAAAGATGTGTGATTGTAGGATGGAACCAGGGAGTTTCCCTGAGGTTTATCTCTTCCTTGCAACTACGAAATATCATGCGCAAGGGATGTAACCCTTATGTGATCCTTGCATTAAACGAGAAGGGAGTAGTGGAAGTTCTAGAACACCTTCCTGTGGTGAGAGAGTTTGCAGACGTCTTTCTAAAGGAGTTACCTAGGATGCCATTGGAGAGGGAATTGGAATTTACTATAGACCTAAAACTGGAGACTGAGCCAATAGCTAGAACACCTTATCAGATGTCGACCCTGGAGTTACAGGAGTTGAGAATGCAACTGAAGGAGTTGTTGGACCTAGGATTGATACGTCCGATAGTGTCACTATGGGGTGCACCTGTTATCTTCATACGAAATAAGGATGGGTCATGGAGGCTCTACATTGACTACCGTCAATTGAACAAGGCAACGATCAAGAACCAGTATCTGTTGTCGAGGATTGATGATATTTTCAATCAAATGAAGGGTGAAATGTTGTTCTCAAATATTGATTTGTGATCATGGTATCACTAGTTGCAGATCAAGGAGGATAATATCCCTAATATCACCTTTAAGACGAGGTTTGGGCATTACAAGTTTATTGTTTTATCATTTGGACTGACAAACACCCCAGGGGTATTTCTGAGTTTGATGAATCGGGTGTTCCACGAGTACCTAGAAAAGTTCATCCAAGTATTCATTGACGATATTTTTATTTACTCTCGAACAATGGAGGAGCATGAAGATCACTTGCACTTGGTACTACAGTGTCTGCGAGAGCTCAAATTGTACGCGAAGTTGTCCAAATGCTCATTTTATCAAACGAAGATTCACTACTTAGGGCATGTCATCTCCGGTGAAGGTATCATTATGGATCCAACGAAGGTTGAGGCTATTATGGAATGGCCTACGTCGATGAATGTACCAGAAGTGCATAGATTCATGGGTTTATCAGGATACTATCGACGATTCATCGAGGGATTTTCGAAGATAGAAAATCTGATCATAGAATTGCAGAAGAAGAACAATAAGTTTGTGTAGACCGAGAAATGCACAGAAGCATTTCAGAGGCTCATGGATTTGTTGACAATAATGTCGATACTAAAGGTCCTTGACATCGATGCAGACTTCTTGGTATGCACTGATGCATCAAAGGAAGGCTTAGGTGGAGTCTTGATGCAAGATGGATGAGTGATCGCTTACATATCGAGGAAACTGAGAAGGCATGAGGGGAACTACGTGATGCATGATTTGGAGTTGTTAGCCATTGTATATGCCTTGAAGGTTTGGAGACACTACCTTGTTGGAAAAAAATTTGAACTAAAGACAGACCACTGTGGGCTACAACACATCTTTATGCAAAGCGACCTGAACGCATGACAACGACATTGGTCAGAATTTCTTAGCGAGTACGACTTTGAGATTACTTACATAAAAGGAACAGTGAACTGAGTGGCAGATGCATTGATTCGGAGACCATGCATATTTTTGGTGTTGCCTATTTAGAAGAATCTATGTGAAATGATTCTAACTTTACAGCGTGACAATGACTGGTATAAATAGGTTGAGGGTTTTATCGAAAAAAACACAACGATGGTATCAAGATTTGAAGGATTTACGTTTGATGACGATGGATTATTGAGGTTTAAAAATTGGATTTATGTACCACCGAATGACGAGCTGAGGAGTTTGATCCTAAGCGAGGCTCATAGACAAGTCTACATTGCTCACCCAGGAGTCGCAAAGATGAGGGCAGACCTTAAACCCTTATTCTTATGGAAGGGAATGAAGGCAGACATAGTAAACTATGTGGCCAGATGTCTAGAATGTCAACAGGTAAAGGCTAAACATAGAAACTGAGCAAGATTGAAACAACCACTTGCTATTCTGGAATTGAAATGGGAGGTTATTTCAATGGATTTTATTGTTGGATTGCCACTGACAGAAAGGAGACACGACTCAATTTTCATAGTAGCAGACACTCTGACAAAGAGTTCTCACTTTACTCTTATGTGTATGACTTATCAGGAACTTGACATAGCTAGAGTTTTCATCAGTGAGATTGTGAGGTTGCATGGTGTGCCTAAGAAGATTATATCTGATCGAGGATCAATGTTTACTAGACGATTTTGAATGAGTTTCAAAGAGGCCTTGGGAAACCAACTTAACTTTAGTACTGCATATAACCTGGATACTGACGGGCAGACAGAACGAATGAACCAGAGCTTGGAGGAAATGTTACACATGTATGTGATGGACCAACAAAAGTTTTGGAAAGAATTCTTTCCACTGGTGGAATTCTCTTATAACAAAAGTTACCAGAGCACCATTAAAATGGCGCCTTTCGAGTTTCTTTATGGGCGACCGTGTCAGACACCTTTGAGTTGGGATCGGATTGAGGATAGGGTCCTGGTGGGACCAGAAGCGATCCAATAAATTGAAGAGAAAATGCAAACAATAAGACAAAGTATTAAAGAAGCGTAGGATTAGCAGAAGAGTTATGTCGATGTTGTAATATACCTTAATTTTGACATAAAAAAAAATATATATATATATTTTCTTCTCCGGAGCATTAATCCTAATTAACTTGATAGATTCATCCTTAGGATAAAATGACCATTTTTCTCTATTATTAAACTCTGATAAGTTTCTTATACTATGGTGATCCATGTTGACATTTTAATCAGCCAACATATAGGTGTCCAGGTCATGCTAAGATAATCATCCATTACTCTAACATTTCTGTAAGTCCTAAAGTTTTCCAAACATCTATACATGTCATACTTGGACTATGAAGAACTTAGGATTCATGACCCCAAAATTCTTTCCTACGCAAAATAATTCTTAAACTTATGTGCAAGGGGGTCTCAATAGTATTTAAAAGGGGCAAGGTTCAAATGATCCACCACAAATGTATATCGAGATACATACCCTAGCACATAGGATATAGGCTTATCCTAAGTGTTAGCATTATTCTTTTAAGGTCCATGCATTCGAATTAAGCCACAGGTTGGTTAACGATCTGTGGGTCGCTATTAAAAGGAAAAGGTTAAAACTGTGAGACATTATCTGAACCCATTAGCTTAACCGAATTAACTGCACGATGGTTCTCTTCGGACAAGATGCTAACAGGTTTCATCGCAGATGTGGTTCACCTTTCTAGTTGGTTAAGTCGGGAGGGGACCCTCCTTAGTTTCATGTGCCTTTAATGTGAGGTCAAAATATCGACAGGTGGGAGTTAAAGCTTTGGTCCGATCTTTAATGAATTCTGGAGTGAATTGCGAAAACCGATGGTTTCAATTGACCCCTTGGCCGATAGGTGTATTCCATCTAACCTCTTCACATGGGTAGAACCCTCCATTGTACTGGCCTCCTTTACTCTATGCATTAAGAGCACTTTAGGTTTATGATTTATTCCATCGGCATTGTCATAGTCTTTTAGTTTTTTGTTCCTATAGACACCTCTATATTTTCTTCACGAGGGATGCTTCGAACGCGCAGAGGTACTCACCAGGTGGAAACCAAGCATCCCTACCCATTTACTTTGGTAAGATCGCAACCCTCTGTAACCTTAACATTTTTTTTAAAAGAAGAATTTGGCTTTACTTAAGGTGGAAGAGTTCCTTCCTTCTTTTGACTATGGCTCTGGTTATGATTCTCCCGTGACAGTTTACTCCTGTGACTTCTTAGTTGTCTTACAACCCCAGATGCGAAATCTACTGGGGAAACTTCCCTTCAGTAATGAAATACTCCAAACCCTTTTGGGACCTCTTCGTTGTCCTTCATTATGGCATAGTCTATCTGGTAGGTTATGGGGTTGTGCTTCATTGAAGGTTTCGTTGTATCCTTCTTTTGTCTTTCCATTTGACCCTTTCTAAAACTGCTATTATCTAAGTTTCGAACCCCTGATAAATTTCCACCATTGTGTTAATCTCCGAATGGAACTAGTTAGGATAGAACTCTGCCCAGGGCATGTCTTCGAAGGTTGAAGAACATGGTAACTCATGACAGACCACTTGTTATTTTGAGAGAGATATGAAAGGGTTTTTCTGTACTATCATTCAGAGGTTAACTCATGTTCGAAAAGATTTTAAAGAAATACGTTGGTGATATAATAAACCGAACATATAATCCCTGGCACTTATAGCATTCAGAAAAACATGATTACTATTTGGTTGGATTCTCAGGTGTGGTCAGATGTACATATTAAATTTTATGCTGCAGTTCTGGATTAGTTCAAACCCTATCAGTCTTTCTTTGTTTTACTTTAGATGAGTAAGTTTTTCTATTTCCTTATTTTTAAGGACTGTATACAATGCGTTCTAATGATGGGGAATCCAACCTGTTTTTGTGAGGTACCCATCAGAACGGTATTGGATTCCTTTCCCCATCATGTTTGAGGTTGGATTCCATTGTTTTGGTGTGAGGGGTAGCCTATGCCATGGCCAAGTTAAGTATAAATCTGATTTTATTTATTTCTTTAATTTTTTTGGTTTGCTATAAACATTCTGCCTCGACATTTTAGTTGTATTTACTTTCCTACCCAAGCCAAATGCTAATAACGACTTCTTATTTTCTTTGCAGGATAGAATTCTCCAAACCTTCAGAATTTCGACCATCCTTTCATGGGAAAAGGTACTCAGGTTCCTTAACACAAACCCTTCGGGATTCAATCATCCCTGATGCAAAATTCAAAGTTTTTCCTTGGTCTGAAACTGTAATGTACCCAGCTTGAACATCGATTCTTGTTTAGCAAGGAAATAATCATTATAATAATGTACCATATAAACTATTTATAATTTCATCGGCTGCGTAGTTTCATACCTACCCTAAATCTGGGATCGAGCTTTTTGCTTGTGTTTAATTAATTCAAGGTTCAAGACTCTTTTCTTTGCATGTCGCATAATGAAAGAAGAGAAATACAGAATGGTTAAATTTTGACTGTCAAAAGTATTCCGATATCAATATAATTTCTTGAAAGTAGACCATTACAATGTAGTCGAGTAGAGTCGGTTGTTTATTTCATTACTTATCGGACTATTACAGACACAGAGGCAATTTATGTTATTGTTTTATAACATCGTGGATGTTACCCAAGCATGTGTACACATAGGGGTTCCATAATGTTTTTTGTTTTCATTTAGGGCCTTTGCGCCCTTCATATTACATTCCAGAACTGACTTTGTGTTAAACAGTGTTATTTCCAATTTATTCCAAAGATTTAGCATGTAGATAATTAGACCAAATCGAATGAAATATTTATACTCTGTGTACTGTAGGTCTTTATGTAGAAAATTTTGCAATATTTTTTTATTACTTTTCATACATAAATTCATCTGAAGCATTTGCATACCCGAATAACATAATGTTTAATATGTATAAGAAAAATGTATTTTTTTTACTTATTGTATTTCTGTATAGGTCATAACCTACAGGAAAATATAAACATACGTCTATATGTCTATATATTTATGTTATTCAATTTCCATTTACAATGCACACTTAATTAGTCATTACGGTAAGAACCATTTGGTTGTGGGGATTCGTCTACCACTTTTACTCGAATACAAAAATCAACTAACCCATAGGAAATTATTCTTTCAGGACTTAACCAGGCATATTCTCGCAACTAGTAGATTGATGGAAATTTATTATTTACCCAATAATAATATACAACAAAGATAATCACATTCGATTTCGGCCTTTCGTTCATAATATTACTCAATTCATGATTAACAGATGCATTACACCAGCCATTTAATGATTTTAAATAGAGGAGGGTTAAGAGGACATATCTGAACTAACTCGCTGGAAAATAAACAGAATAGCCACGTTCCTCCCAACCATAGAATAGGGCAGCCAAAATCACTTGCCCAACTCACCGCCTAGCCTGACCATGAATCCATGAGGGCGAACTTGGAAAATAAAAATCCTCCTCAACAATGTCCTGCAATTCCAGTAGTTTCCTCTTGCCTCACACTCCAACAGTAGTGTTCATAACAACAAGAAATTCCATAGTCTTTTCCTAGCATACTTGGCAGCGTCCTGCCTCCTCACATATGTTATTTATCAGTTTGCCTAGGTCTTTTTCCTCGCTTGGAAATTTTTGCAGCCTTCTAAATCCCCGATTTTCAAGAGTTGCCAATGGCCAAATCACTGATTTTCCACTTGTAATAATCAACCTAGAGGTAGTTCCAACATGTTCCCCACTCATGGAGTCATGGTCAGCTGATTTTAACATGGTTGTTCCATTTGTCCTCCTACAATCAATATAAATATTATGTTTTTATACAAGTGTCATAGTCAAATAGTTAGTTGAGTCAAATCAGATCTCTGCCCAATAGTCATAATAATAAATTACAAATATCAAATTCAAAATTCGGAATTTCCATAAATGGCAAAAATTTTCCAAATTTGAATTTACTAAAAACGGAATAAATTTCCAGCAAATTTAAATTTTAAAAATATTTTATTTTTTGGGATGTCACATCCTTTCCCCCTTCAGTAAAACACTATCCTCAGTGTTCGTTCCTTTCTTGGAACAGGATTGGATGAGGATTTTGCAAATCTCCCTCCAATTCCCAAGTGGCCTCCTCAAGACTAAAGTGCTTCCATTGCACCTTTACCTGAGCGACGACTCTATTCTGAAGTGCTATTTCTCTCCGGTCCAGAATGCACAGGGGTTCCACCTAGAACTCGCCTTTGGGTTCGACCTGCACCAAGTTCCAATCAATCATATGTGTAGGGTCATGAATATACTTTTTCAACAAAGAAACATGAAATACATTATGAATTATTAGATTAGCTTAAAGTGCAAGTTGAAATGCTACGGGTCTAATTTGAGCTAGTATCTCGAAGGGCCCACAAAACCTGGGTGCTAGCTTGGCATAGTTCCCTAAATTCAATGAGATTTTTTGGGCTTTGACCTTCAAATAAACATGGTCTCCCACTTGAAATTCAAGGTGTCTTCTTTTCTGATCTGCATAGCTCTTTTGTCTGTCCTGTGCTTCTTTCAAGTTATGTTGTACCTTCCTTACCATGTTCTTCATTTATTGGAGAATCTCTGGTCCAACCATGAGTCTGTCAGCCAGGTTATCCTAGCTAATTGGAGTCGTACACTTTCTGTTGTATAGTATTTCGAAAGGGCTCAACTTAGCCGAAGTTTGGTACCCATTGTTATATGAAAATTCTACCGAGTGTAGGTAGTCTTCCCACTTGTTCGGTTTTGTTCTTACATACATGCAGAGAATATCCTCTATGATTTGGTTTTTCCTTTCAGTCTTTCCATCTATTTGTGTATGATAACTCGTACTAAATTTCAAATTAGTATTTAGACCTGCAAACAATTCCTTCCAAAAAGTGGATGTGAATTTTACGCCTCTATCTGAAATCACCATTTTAGGAATACCATGCAGCTTAAAATTTTCTTTCATGGATATTTCAACAATGTTTATAGCTTTAAAAGTAGGCTTTACATGAATAAAGTGTGTAGACTTACTGAGTTTATCGATTACAACCATGATAGAATCATTCTGTTTCTATGTTTTAGGCAAACCTGTTATAAAGTCCCTTCTTGTCGATACTTAGATTTGGTTTATCTGAGTTTGCGGTACTGTTTTGTAATTCTGCCATCACCTTAGTGTAATTTCCATCGTTAATACTTGTTGTCCTTATTCTTTGTTCCAGATCACTTTCTGCCCTACTGATATTTATCTCAAATAACCCATGGAATCTTTTTATTAAAGAGACCGCTACTTTATTTTCCTTACCCTTGATATTTCTAACCTTGAAATTGAATTTGCTCAAGAAGGATAGCCATCTTGCTTGTCTTGCGTTAAGATCTGGTTGGCTAAATAGATATTTCACCCCACTACTATCTGTTAGTAGTAAGAATTTTCTGCCCATTATGTAGTGTCACTACATTTTTAAGGCGTGTATTACCGCTGCCAATTCTAAATCATGAGTGACATAATTTCGATTGTGCTCTTTTAATTTCCAGGACTCATAACAAATAACATGTCCTTCCTGAGTTAGGACACCACCTAGTCCTTATTTAATTACATCTACACATACGGTGAAGTCTTTATCTGGGTTTGCTACCTTCAATATGGGTGCAGTTGTCAATAATTCTTTCAGTTTGTTAAAACTATCTTGACACTTCTTTGACCAGTTGAACTTGGTCCCTTTTTTTTGTAATGACATGATAGAGTAGGCTATATTGGAAAAACCTTCTATGAATCTATGGTAATATCCGGTGATTCCCATGAATGACTGGATATCCACTACATCCTTAGGTACCGACCATTCCCTAATGGATTTTATCTTTTCCGAGTCTACGGCAATGCCTTCTGTTGAAATTACATGTCCTAGATATTGTATTTCTTTCTGATAGAAGTCACACTTGTCAAATTTGGCGTAGAATTTGTGTTTCCTCAACATTTGCAGAACTATCCTTAAGTGTTCATCATGTTCTTCCTTCGTTTTTTAATAGACCATAATATCATCGATAAATACTACTACGAACTTGTCTAAGTACGGACTGAAAATACTGTTCATCAGGCACATAAATGTGGCTGGTGCATTAGTGAGTCTGAAAGGTATGACTATGAACTCATAGTGTCCATATCTTGTCTAAAAAGTTGATTTTCTTATGTCCTCATCTTTTATCCTAACTTGATGGTAACCGGATCGTAAATCCAACTTTCAAAAGATCTGGGCCCCACCTACTTGATCGAACAAATCATTTATCCTTGGTAAGGGGTATTTGTTCTTAATATTCATTTTGTTCAACTATCAATAATCAATACATATTCTTAGAGTACCATCTTTCTTTTTCACAAAGAGGACTGGTGCCCCCCATGGTGAGACACTCGGTCTGATATACTCTTTGTCCAACAATTCTTGTAATTGTATTTTTAATTCTTTCAGTTCTGGTAGACTCATTCGGTAAGGTGCTTTGGAGATAGGGGCAGAACTGGGTAGTAGGTTTATGGAGAAGTCTATTTCCCTTCTAGGAGGTAATTATGGTATCTCATCCACAAACATGTCCCTGAATTCACATAGAATAACAAAGTCTTCTAACTTTGGCTTATCTTCTTTTTCTAATAGAATCGTCACTTGGATGGCATAAACTTGACATCCCTTCCTCGAACATTTCTTGAGTTTCATCATTGAAACTTGTCTGACTGATACCAGTTTTGGTATACCTTGGGCTATTCTAACAGTGCTAAGATTGTCTTTATAGCTAAGTATCTTTGTATAACAATCTAGTACTTCTTTGTGTTGTTCTAACCAATCCATCCCAATAATCATATCGTAAGATCCTAGTGGTAGAATATTCAGATTTGTTCTTATATTTTGGCCATCTAGGCTGAACTCAAAATCATAAATAAAGTCAACTACTCTCCTTTTAGTACCGGTTACTAGTTGTACAAGCCAAGATTTTGTGTGCTTCAGTTTCTTAACTTTAATGGCTAGCAGAAGTTGTCCCCAAAATTATTTGTTCCCAAGTTTATTGGTTTACCAATGCTTTGTGTATTTGCATGATTGGAGTGAAAATCCTTTCTTGAAAAACCTTTTGCTACATTCTGATAAGGAGCTGACTGGTATCCTTTCTTCCACTGGTTCATTCAATCTTGCTTCTTATCCCTCCAGGCTCTGGGAAACTCTACTCATTGTTTATACTGGTCATAGCACATTCTTTCTTTCCTGAATACTTCACTCAAGGATTTGGGGTTGTCAATCTCAATTATGTCCCTGTAGGACTTTGGTAAGCAACTTAAGAATCGCTGGATTTTTACCTTATCCTCCTGGATGTATGGTACGAACCTTAGTAGTTCCAGAAATTTATTTATAAGGTCCTCCATCGTCATATGTCTGAGTCGTAACTCGTAAAATTCCTTCGTCTTCCTTTCATAATAGTTTTCAAAAAGGTATTGTTTCTTAAAATACTTCTTAAAGTCAGACCATTCCAACTGTTTCTCTTTTAGGCCCTTGGCCAATTTTAGGTCTTGCCACCAAATGCTAGCTTTCCCTTTCAGATTGTAGATGGCCACTCTGACCTTCATGTTGCTGGAATAATTGTAGATCTAGAAGTATTTTTTGACGTCCAACAACCATGCCTTAGCTTCTTCTCCTGTCCTAGATTCTCCATCAAAGGTAGCTAGCTTAATATTTTTAAATTCTCCTTCAAGGTGGTCTATTTGTTTTCTATTTTTGTCTAGTTTAGTTTTGTCTTCCGCTGAAGGTGTTCCTTCAGACGAACTATCTCCTTTTTCTATTTCTGGCCCAGAGTTCTTGGAGGGCCTTTTGCTAACCTCTTCGTCATGGTTATCGTCCTTTTGACATAAAAAAAAAATATTTATTTTCTTCTCTAGAACATTAATCCTAATTAACTTGATAGATTCGTCCTTAGGATAAAATGACCGTTTTTATCTATTATTAAACTCTAATAAGTTTCTTATACTATGGTTATCCATGTTGTCATTTTAATCATCCAACATATAGGTGTCCAGGTCATGCTAAGATAACCATCCATTACTCTAACATTTTTGTAAGTCCTAAATTTTTCCAAACATTTATACATGTCATACTTGGACTATGGAGGACTTAGGATTCATGACCCCAAAATTCTTTCCTACGCAAAATAATTCTTAAACTTATGTGCAAGGGGGTCTCAATAGTATTTAAAAGGGGCAAGGTTCAAACAATCCACCACAAATATATATCGAGATACATACCCTAGCACATAGGCTATAGGCTTATCCTAAGTGTTAGAATTATTCATTTAAGGTCCATGCATCCAAATTAAGCCCCAGGTTGGTTAACGATCTGTGGGTCGCTATTAAAAGGAAAAGGTTAAAATTGTGAGACATTATATGAACCCATTATCTTAATCGAATTAACTACACGATGGTTCTCTTTAGAAAAGATGCTAACAGGTCTCATCGCAGATGTGGTTCACCTTTCTAGTTGGTTAAGTCGGGAGGGGACCCTCCTTAGTTTCGTGCACCTTTAATTTGAGGTCAAAATCTCGATAGGCAAGAGTTAAAGATCTGGTCCGTTCTTTAATGAATTCTGGAGAGAATTGTGAAAACTAATGGTTTCACTTGACCCCTTGGCCAATAGGCGTATGCCATCTAATTCTCTTCACATGGGCAGAACCCTCCATCGTACTGGCCTTCTTTACTCTGCTCATTAAGAGGGATTTAGGTTTATGAGTTATTCTATCAGCATTCTCATAGTCTTTTAGTTTTCTATTCCTACAGACACCTCTGTATTTTCTTCGCAAGGGAAGCTTCGAACGCGCAGAGGTATTCACTAGGTGGAAACCAGGCGTCCCTACCCGTTTACTTTGGTAAGATCGCAACCCTATGTAACCTTAAAAAAAAAATTAAAAGAAGAATTCGACTTTACCTAAGGTGGAAGAGTTCCTTCCTTATTTTGACTGTGGCTCTGGTTATGATTCTCCCGTGACAGTTTACTCTTGTGACTTGTTAGTTGTCTTACAACCCCAGATGCAAAATCTGCTGGGGAAACTTCTCTTTAGTAATGAAAGGCTCCAAACCCTTTCGGGATCTCTTCGTTATCCTTCATTCTAGCATAGTCTATGTAGTAGGTTATGGGGTTGTGCTTCATTGAAGGTTTCTTTGTGTCCTTCTTTTGTCTTTCGATTTGACCCTTTCTAAAACTGCTATTATCTAAGTTTCGAACCCCTGATAAATTTCCACCATCGTGTTAATATCTGAATGGAACTGGTTAGGATAGAACTCTGCCCAGGGCATGTCTTCGAAGGTTGAGGAATAGGGTAACTCATGACAGACCACTCGTTATTCTGAGAGAGATATGAAAGGGTTTTTCTATACTTTTGTTCAGAGGTTAACTCTATGTCCGATAAGATTTTAGAGAAATACGTTGGCGATATAATAAATCGAACATATAATCCCTGGAACTTATAGCATTCAGAAAAGTGTGATTACTATTTGGTTGGATTCTTGGGTGTGGTCAGATGTACATATTAAATTTTATGCTGCAGTTATGGATTAGTTCAAACCCTATCAGTCTTTCTTGTTTTTACTTTGGATGAGTAAGTTTTTCTTTTTCCTTATTTTTAAGGACTGTATACAATGCGTTCTAATGATGGGGCCTCCAACCTGTTTTTGCAAGTTACCCATCAGATCAGTAATGGATTCCTTTCCCCATCAAGTTCTAGGTTGGAATCCGTTGTTTAGGTGTGAGGGGCGGCCTATGCCATGACCAAGTTAAGTATAAATTCGATTTTATTTATTTCTTTAATTTTTTTGGTTCGCTATAAACATTCTGCCTCGACATTTTAGTTGTATTTACTTTCCTACCCAATCCAAATGCTAATAATGACTACTTGTTTCCTTTGCAAGATAGAAGTCTCCGAACCTTCGGAATTTTAGCCATCCTTTCATGGGAAAAGGTACTCAGGTTCCTTAACACAAACCCTTCGGGATTCAATCGTCCTTGATGCAAAAGTCAAAGTTTTTCCTCGGTCTGAAACTGTAATGTACCCAGTTTGAAGATTGATTCTTGTTTAACAAGGAAATGATCATTATAATAATGTACCATATAAATTATATATAATTTCATCGGCTACGTAGTTTCATACCTACTCTAAATATGGGCTCAAACTTTTTTCTTGTGTTTAATTAATTCAAGGTTCAGGACTCTTTTCTTTGCATGTCACATAATGAAAGTAGAGAAATATAGAATGGTTAAATTATGAGTGTCAAAAGTATTCCGATATCAATATAATTTCTTGAAATCATACCATCACATTGTAGTTGAGTAGAGTCGGTTGTTTATTTCATTACTTATCAAACTATTATAGACACAGAGGCATTTTTTGTTATTGTTTTATAACATCGTGGATGTTACTCGAGCATATGTACACATAGGGGTTCCATAATGTTTTTCGTTTTCATTTAGGGCCTTCGCACCCTTCATATTACATTCCAGAATTGACTCCGTGTTAAACGGTGTTATTTCCAATTTATTCCAGACCTTTAGCATGTAGATAATTAGACCAAATTGACTGAAATATTTATACTCTGTGTACTGTAGGTCTTTCTATAGAAAATTTTGCAATTTTTTTTTATTACTTTTCATACATAAATTCATCCCAAGCATTTGCGTACCCAGATAACATAATGTTTAATATGTATAAGAAAAAGTGATTTCATTTACTTATTGTATTTCTGTATAGGTCATAACCTACAGGAAAATATAAGCATATGTCTATATGTTTGTATATTTCCATTATTCAATTTCCGTTTACAATGCACACTTAATTAGTCATTATGGTAAGAACCATTCAGTTGTGGGCATTTGTCTACCACTTCTACTCGAATACAACAATCAACTAACCCATAGGAAATTATTCTTTCAGGACTTAACCGGGCATATTCTCACAACTAGTAGATTGATGGAAATTTTGTATTTACCCAGTAATAAAATACAATAGAGATAATCACATTTGATTTCTACCTTTTGTTCATAATATTACTCAATTCATGATTAACAGATGCATTACACCAACCATTTAACAATTTTAAACAGAGGAGGGTTAAGAGGACATATCTGAACTAACTCGCTGGAAAACAAACAGAACAACCACATTCCTCCCAATCGTAGAATAGGGCAGTCAAAATCACTTGCTCGATTCACCCTTAGCCTGACCATGAATCCATGAGGGCGAACTTGGAAAATAAAGCTCCTCCTCGGTAATGTCCTGCAATTCCAGTAGTTTCCTCTTGCCTCCCACTCCAACAGTAGTGTTCATAACAACAAGAAATTCCATAGTCTTTTCCTAGCATACTTGGTAGTGTCCTGCCTCCTCACATATGCTATTTATCAGTTTGCCTAGGTCTTTAACCTCCCTTGGGAATTTTTGTAGCCTTCTAAATCCTTGATTTTCAGGGGCTGCCAATGGCCAAATCACTAATTTTCCACTTGTAATAATCAGCCTAGAGGTAGTTCCAACATGTTCCCCACTCATGGAGTCATGGTCAGCTGATTTTAACATGGTTGTCCCATTTGTCCTCCTACAATCAATATAAATATTATGTTTTTATACAAGTGTCATAGTCAAATAGTTAGTTGAGTCAAATCAGATCTCTGCCCAATAGTCATAATAATAAATTACAAATATCAAATTTGAAATTTGGAATTGCCATAAATGGAAAAAAAATTCCAAATTCGAATTTACTAAAAACGGAATAAATTTCCAGCAAATTTAAATTTCAAAAAATATTTCATTTTTGGGGATGTCACAGATGTGCATTGTGTCTACCGTAGTTACGAGGTTGGCGATCAAGTATTCTTATGGGTTAAACCACATAAGAGTTCTATCACGTTTGGACAGGGAGATACACTCTCTCCTAGGTTCATGGGACCTTTCAAGATTGTGAAGAGAAAGGGGTCCGTGGCCTATCAACTAGCCTTGCCTGATTCCTTGAGGTGTATGCACAATGTTTTTCACGTATCTGTTTTGAGACATTATATTAGTGATCCTACACATGTTATCGACATGAGTTCCTTGCAGGTATCAGATGAGGGGGTGCTCATGGATTAGCCTATCCGCATCTTGGATCATTGCATTCGACATCTACGGTGTTGAACAATAGATCAAGTCAAGGTCCAGTGGGACAACTATAGTCCACACTCGGTGACCTGGGAGGACCCATATGATATGCACCATCAATTGCCATTTTTATTTGATAGATAGACTTATGATATTGTGATACACATTATTTCAGCACTTATACTGTGAAACTTTGGGAATAAGTTTAGACCAAGAGGGGGTGTGTGTAACATCCCCCTCTGGCGCACTGAGTGAACATATTCTTTGAGGACACTTGCTCGCAAGTGATCGAGATTATTATGCTATTAAAACATTTGATTTTGATTATGAGGCGTTATAGGTTGATGTCATGTTGTTTTGCTGCATTGGCATAGGTAGGTGCTATTGACTTAGTTTTAATAAGTGTGCATGATTTTGGACCTCGAGGATACAGAGGAATTAATGGAACCCCTTGGACTCCGGATCGAGTCGGGGGGTGAACTAATGGGGTTCGATTTTTTTATATGTGATATTAATGCATCTTATTAGATGATATGATATGGATATATTTCTGACATGATTCGTTGATGATGCAGGCTGACAATAGCTTGCCGACCAGACTCACATGTGGAGTAGAGGGGTCATGCAGGACTACCAGAGATGTTGAGGGAGAGGTGTGGAAAACAATCCTGCCACAACCTACTAGCACTCATGTCATGGCTCGAACTGTAGGTTAATGATTACCTAGTTTGAAAGGACCCACGATGTCGTGAGGGCAGACTACGATAGTCGCTCACGATGAGTCTAAGGGGCACACAATAAGGCAGGGGCCTTATTCCTTAGAGGCCCTCAGTCTACCACAAGATCACTTGGCGAAGTATTGAGTCCAGGGGTTTTGATGTCTACCAAGTCAGTCAAGAGGCGAGTGGCACCCTTGGAGCACGTGTTGCGTCTTGAAGGGCACATCATGCAAGAAAAATGGAAAGATGTGAGTGGCACCCTTGGAGCACGTGGTGCTTCCTGAAGAGAAGGTCATGCAAGAAAAATGGAAAGAGGCAAGTGGCACCCTTGGTGTACATGGTGTGTCCTGAAGGGCACGTCGCGTAAGAGAAACGGAAAGAGGCGAGTGGCACCCCTGGAGGACCTAGTGTGTCCTGAAGGTCACGCCACGTGGTTAGTTAATAATTGGATAAACCTAGATGGCTTTAGGACAATAAAGTGTTACGGAAGATTTGAAATCGTTCCTTTAAAAAAAATGTTGCCCAACCTAGGAAAATAACATCTAGGTCTAAATTTTGTTGGTGGTAAAATTTTACCTTTATAAAAAAATAATAATAATAATAAATAAACATATAAAAAAAATTAATAATAATAAATATAATCTTCATTAATCTTGTGACAAGAAGGGGGTAAGCAATTAAACTGATTTATAAAAAAAAATTGGGATAAAACTTAAAAAGGGGAAATGATTGTTTTACTTTATTATGCTATTAAAAATTTAATTCATTAAAAAAAGGGGTAAGTTTCTGCACATGCCTTTTTGAGTTTGATTAAAAAGGGAAAAAGGGGAAATCTAAAATAATTAGGAAACTAGGAAAAAATGAGAACCATAAAAGAAAGGGGAAACACTAGGAAAAAGAAGTTAGTCCAACTTAGTAAGGTATCTACCATTTAAGAACTTTCTAATTTAAATTGAACTCGCAAATTAATAATGGGGAAAGTCATTAAAACCTATAAGGGAATTTGGGGACACCTAGGAGTGACTCTAGGTGGGTGAGGGAAATAAGTGTAATTAATTAATTAAATAAATTAGTTTTTGGAGGAGTGAACAAGATGGATGACACTTGTACGAGGAGGATTATTATGAATTAATTTATTAAACATTAAATAGAATCAGATTTTGGGAAAGTAAGGGACTTCGAAACTCTATATAATGGAGGGATGAGAAGGATGATGATCTCTTCTATTTTTGTAACGTTATGCTGCAGAAATCTATACTTGACTCACTTAGCTTGTGGGAGTTGGGATACCCAGCTCGGTGGAGTAGTAGCTCGGCCTTGCGAGGCGAGCTGGGAGCTAGTTTATTCTCTGGATAGTGTGTGTGGCCCCTTTGTGGCTCTGGGGGCTAAGGGGGAAGAAGAGTACCCCTAGCGTTGGCTGGGAGGTACTAGTGAAGTCTCATCGGTCGGAAAGTGGGAGTGGCACGAAGCGCGTGGGACATCAACTCGGATTGGGCGATTGGGAAATGGTACACTTTCTTTATTTTTCCATGGTAGATTGTTAGTATAATTTATTGGTTTAGATCTGCATGTTTAATTGGGTAAAGAAAATGATTGTCTTATCACTCTAGCTGATGACTGAAATTTTCCCCATAGACTTATATTGATGTCGATTGATTTCCCATGGCCTTCGATCCCTGCATGTCTTGACCATCCTGAGTTTTTTTTATTGCAATGATTGCAGTTTATTTTTTCCTTCGTCCCTATCTCATCAGTTTGCACCTGAGCAGTCAGCTAGGAGCCTGATCTACAGTCGTCGCTTCTGCGTTAATACACCTTTGGATCTCAACACCCTTCTTTTTTGTGCGTGGATGATGAGCGAAGGATGTTCCTATCAGTTGTCTACCTCAGTTGTTTATCTTTGGCTGATTGTTCGTCTTGCGACTTCTAGTAAAATTACCTCTATGTATGCATTTCATTGCGTCCTTGTTGGTTTATCTCTGCGATTTTTTTTTTCTCTGTGCCTTAAGGGCCTAACCTTGGATTTTCTCGATGCTTGGGATGATAAAACATCTACCGTCATTTCAATGAATTTTCCTTGGGATCCTTGCACCTCTCTTATTGTTCTTTGCGTTTTCATATTCTTGACTACGTTTATGCTTTATTGAGTAAATTTACTCTGCATTGTATATTGATGGTTGCGCTCTTCTTGGATTTCTGCGATCAATCCATTTATGTTTTTATGGACTCCGGGACTGTTAAATTTGATTTAGATAAAGAAATAATCCTCAACCTGTAACCATATCCTAAGTAATCCTGTGTTGACTGCGATTTTCCTTTGCACATGCTTGAATTTGACAGGTCGGCTTTTGCTTTTAGATGGAATTCCGTCGATGGGAGCCCAACATATTTTATTACACTGATTTATTACCCAAATTTTTACTTTCATGTATTTTATTTCCTTACTGTTACCACGATTTTGACTATTACATGGATTTCATTCCTTTCTGTTACCACGATTTATCACCACGATTTTATTACCACAGATTTTATTACCATGATTTTGACTATTACACGGATTTCATTCCTTGTTGTTACCATGATTTATCACTATGATTTTATTACCACATATTTTAGTACCACGATTTTGATTGTTATACGGATTCTATTTTTTTTTTATTACCACAATTGTATTACCACAATTTTATTGCCACAGATTTTATGACCACGATTTTACTGTTACACGGATTTTATTCCTTACTGTTACTGCCTTAATGAAAACGTTTTTCCCTTACAGTGTAGCGTTTTGGTATCTGGTTGACTGCGTTG
The DNA here is from genome assembly GCA_032191745.1 of Picea mariana. NCBI lineage: Eukaryota > Viridiplantae > Streptophyta > Pinopsida > Pinales > Pinaceae > Picea > Picea mariana. The sequence continues at coordinate 25,693 of JASDQU010505997.1, read as the reverse complement.
ATGTTGAGTGGATACGATTTTCCCTTAAAGGTTGATTGAGGCCTACTATTGGATGGATATGTTTTGCCTTTAATTTGTTTGAGTTTGTTGTCGACTCGGCACATTTTCCATTAAATTTGCACTACGTTCTAGTGATGTGTGGAACAACATTTTTCCTTAAAACTATGAATGCGTTGTTGTTGAATGACCACGAGCTGATCCTTCTACAGGTTTGAATTGTATTTTACCCTCCTTCAATTTGAGTGTACCCAACGTTCTCACTTCCAAACATAATTGCTACAGTGATGTCTTGGGTCCATTAACTACCATGATTTTTGCTACAATGAGTTAATGGTCACCATATTCCTTCTTATTTATTAATTACCACAGTGATTTAAATGATAACAGTTATGTAAATCGCCTTGTTATTGCACTTTTAATTGTTATGTTAACAATCATGTAAATTGCCTTGTTACTGTTATATTAATTGTTATGTTAATTAGCATGTTAATCACCTTATTATTGCTACAATACTTGTTATGATAATAGTCATGTAAATTTCCTTGTCATTGTTAAATTAATAGTTATGTTAATTGTTATGTTAATCACCTTGTTATTTTCTATATTAATTGTTATTTAATTGATATGGTAATTTCCTTGTTAAATTGCTACAACGATGTTATTAGTTGGCAGTTTCCTTCTCAATGATAATAGACAACTAGTATTCTTAGTTCGATCAATATATCTAGACTACATGTTGATATTTAATTGTTCATAAGTGTTATAATAGTAGCATTCTACATTAATATTGTTAATGTTGTTATTCAAGTTTATGGATAGTTGGATGGAGATTTTTGATTAATATAGAATTGTCCATTTAGGTTGTAATAATGATTCAAATTAGATTGGTGAGTAAAGACTAGATTGCCAATTTTAGACTTGCTAAATTGATTATAATTGAGGTTAGATGGTATTTATAATTATAGTTTTAAGAATTGACTACTTAGACTTGCAAGATTGATTTTATTAACATTAAATTAGCGGGTGCATTATTGACTAATTGTAATTTTGGCATTCCCCATTTAGAATGGAGCCCATGTTAAAATAGATTGTAATCATTCACTAGTTTAGACTAGGTGATTGGTTGGGTCGTGAATGATGTCATGTATTGGCTTGCATCATCCCTTGTCTTCGTCCTTTGGTGTTTCGTCGACATGTTGTTGGGGTATGGGTGTGGTTTTCCTTTCGGTATTCAGTTTCTAGTGTGTCGAATTTATCTAGAGTCCTTGGTCCAGATAGGATGCGTGGTGCCAAGGTTTTCGATGCCTCTATCACCTGGGGACAACATGATTTCTGAGGAGGGGATCATGGCACACCCTATGGGATAACGACGAACGAGAACCTGGTTGGAGTCGGTGCATGTTCTGTGAGTGTCGCCGAGCATGGTAAGTTGCTTGGGCGCATGGGTGGAATGCCTTCATGGATTTTTTTCGCACGCCTTGAGGTTCTATTCTTGTTCGTCAACATCACTGTGTCAGGAAGGGGAAGTTGTCCCTTAGCTTGTAGGAGTGTCTTATTTGCGTCGGGAAGGTAGTCATTCCTCCTTGTTTTCCTATGCATGTTTTGCCCAGTTTACCTTGTGCCAGTGAGTGGAGTCATAATTGTCGGTTGCTTGGGCTACGTGCTTGTGTTCGTCATATGAGGTGTGGTTAAATTGTTTTTGTCACCTCTTTCCTTTCAAAAAAAAAAATTTGCTTCGCACGACACCTCAACTGAAGGGGTTGTTACAAAATCCTTAAGGTGAAATTATCATCCCAGGTAATGTTATTTGATCACTTTTACACAGCAATAAAATACTATTCTCCTCAACAGTAAAATACTTCTCTTCTCTTTTGCAGTGGTCATATAATCAAATTCCATGATGCCCTTTGAAATTAAAGGACTCATAAATCTCCATATTAATCCATTCTTACAAAAAACTACATATATCTAAAAAAGTTCACAAATCTCTATTTAAAAACCATTTTTCCAGAAAATACTTATCTCCTCTTTCTGCGATGGAATAGATGTTCTCATATAATCTTGCATGTACATGAAGAAAACACAAATATGCGCATGTATATTAAATCATTCTTCAAAAACCATTTAAATGAGATGTATTCATATTACATATAATCAAATTCCCTTTGAAATTATGTGTGAGCTAGCTCACATACACAATATGCGTGAGCTTAATTGTCAATCTACTTAACTGTTGGTTTTTGTGATTAGTAACCAATTTAGTTAAGAGTTTGACAATACCCTGGAAAGAAGGAATTCACTTCGTTGTATGTATAAAACACAAATGTTCATACTACACCATTCTTGGACAAGAAATCAAGGAATGCAATCAAAGAAAATTTATAAACTTTATCTTTTCTGATGTGGGATAGAGTTTGTTATCAAATAATGAAATGTTCAAGTTCAAAATTAGGTCTTCATCATGATCTAACCTTAAATAAGTTTGAATTTACACCATTTAATACAATGATAAACTTATCTAGGGGTTCTATATATTTCAAAGTAATTGATCAAAGCGTTGAATAAGAAAGGCTAAACTAAAAATTTGAGAAAGCAAAAATTTGATAAAAGTCAAAAACATACATTTATGAATCATCCTGAATGCACACATCCTTCCCAAATCTGGGTGCTTCCTTTAGTTCCTCCTCAATCCCAATCTCCCTCCTAAGCATACTCTCAGGTACTATGTTCTCCACATTAGCTTATATAACAAATTTCAAATTTGAAAATTTGAAAATTTGAAAATTAAATTTAAATGATTATAACACATTAAATTTAAATAATTTTAACACACTAAATGTTCTCCCACCCTTTTCAAACTCTCCCAATGAGAATTGGGACAAGCCTGCCCAAGTAGTAGCAGATGGACTAGGGATCTGTGAACAACACAACTAAAAACTAAATCTAGGATTCAATGTGTTCATATTATACAAAATTATAAATGTCATTGATCTCTTATTCAAAAGATTGGAGATTGAACAACTACTAGAAAACACATACCTGATTCAACCCATCCAAATTTAAACTTGTGGAATCAAGTCCCTTACTTACTGGAGATTCATTTAACTTATCTCCAAACTGCAATTAATGACAATAACAAATCGATTATTTCTATAGATACAATCATATATAAATCTATAATTAGAAGTAAACTATCCTAAAATGCATCTAAAATTTACTAACTAGAACACATACCAATCTGTTGTTCGGAACATCATTCTGAATGACCTTCATCCAACCATCATGGAAAAATTTTGCATACTCCAAAACATATTCTGCTGACATGGTATCTAACTCCACATATGTTTTATAAACAAAAATGGCCTTGGAATTGGCTTCTGCTCGCTCACGGTTCATGCCAACATGAACACCATAAAAAATTGCTTCCAAATTTTCCCTGATTGCATTCCTAGCCTCTTTCCCAACCTTTAATGTATCATGCAGCTCTTAATGTGAATAAAACTCCCCTCTTGGACGAGTTACTAAAGGTTGTGGAGGTATCGACAATGTCACATTTCGATATGCCCATTTGCGATCATATGTCAGTCATTTACCAGTCCCATAATATTTGGATGGTAGACTAGTATAATCAGGGTGCACATGCAAAAAAAACTTTGCATGAAAGTTTCTTGAAAAATAGTGTGGAACCTCATCATTCCATGACAATTTCCCATATGCTGCCAAAAATCTGTTATAGAGATGCCCTACAATGGCAGGGTGCTTAAAATATTGCACCTTCAACATATTCCACTTTGGCCCATCTTTGAAATCGAACATCGAAATGAAGTCTTATTTTGAAACTCTATTTTTTACTGCCTCCCATTTATCAGGGCCCATCACCTCTCACTTTTCCCGCCTCATTGGATTGACAAAATTGTCAGTGGTTGGCCCCATCTTATGATATGCGTCCATAAAGTTTTTCAATGAATGCAAAACAATTTGAAAGCTTTGTTTACTCTCATGACGAAGTTCTAAGACCACCAAATCATTTTCCAACCTTCTTTTAACACCTAAGCATCGTTGAAGTGTAATTTTTTCAGTAATCCCTTCCTAGGGAAGTTCATCACCAACATTTGAAAGATAGGTGGATGTAGGCATGTAATCTTTTGTTTTTTGATAACGCGGCCTCCTAAATCCACCTTCACCCTCTGCGCCAAAATTAGAATCTTCGTGAAAACCACTCTTTTCTTCATTGTCATCCCTTGCTCTAAACTAATTGTCTACACACACATTTAAAAGTAATTACAACATTTAACTTCACATAAATTCAAATACACAAAAATACAACAAAAACAAAATCAAAGAAAATGACCAGAAATATTCTCTTGTCCTGAGGTATTCCCTGCATTCTCAGGTTTAGGAGTATCAATGTGCAACCTATCTAAGAAGTTTTCATTCATAGCACTTTCTTGAGCACAAACTGCAGTTGATCTATTCACACACTTGTTTGAAAATCTCCTCTGACAATAATGTTGTTGGTCACTCAGAGTCTCAGTCGAAGAAGGAGTTTCTCTTATTCCTCCTTGGGAGAGCCTAGAGAGTTTGCGAGGAATGTTTGGAGAATCTTATGTCAACATCTCTCCTCAATATCTATCCACAATGCAAATTTTATCAATAAAAATGCAGAGATGTACCCAAGTTCAAGCAATTAAAAACATAGAGAGAAATCAAATGTTTAATCAATCAAGACGCAAAGGTACTCTTTCATAGAAAGGCTCAGTGACTAAACATTTAGTCATGAATCAATCAACTCAAAGATAAGTACGAGATAGACAGCAGGGAAAATTCTTATCCTTCACTCATCATCCATGCACATAAAGAAGGGCATTTGAATCTATAGGTTTATAAACACCGAAGTGACAATTGTCGATTCGGCTCCTAGATGATTGCTCAGGCACAGACTGATGACTAAAGGGATAAGGGACAGAAGATAAAACCACAATAGTTTCATATTAATCAATAAAACCCACACATAGTTCAGTCATTAAAATGAGAAATTAGGTTTGCCAAGGGAAATCAATTTAGAAAAAAAACAAGGAAGGGGATTACAAATACAAGTTAATAATTTATTAATGGTAGGAATGAGAAACTTATCTTTAAGTGCAATTTATTAAATTCCCTATAGTCTAGGACCATCCTTCGAGACTTATCCTTATTTTTTGCTAACATCACTAGAGAAGAGAATACATTCTTGTTGAGGCACATGATTTCAACTTCTAACATGTCCTTATCCATTTACTATGTCTCACTCTTTTGAGAATATAGGAAGCAACAAAGTCTAACATTGAGTGGATAACTACCCAAAATTAACTCAATAGCATGTTTATACTCTTTGAACATGGTTGAATCCACTAAGAACACATATATATTCCTTATAACATTTCTTTAAGATTCATTAAAAGTTCCCTATGGTTGGATCCACTAAAAAAACGTATTAGAAGATTTTTTTAAGATTCCTTAAAACTTCCCTATGGTTGGATCCACTAAGACCACATATCATGAAATGCATTAGAATCCCCAAAAAAAAGAGTTTAATCTTAATAACCTCACACACCCACTAATAGCATCAATATGTTTTAATGTAACGAACCTCCCATTCGTCACGACTACAAACCTCCTATAACAAGTGCAATTTTTTTTTTGTTACAGGTGTGTGTGCGCAAGTACAAGGGAAACAACACATGCGACTCTACATCGCCACCCGATGACTAACAAGATGCAACAATGACGAACAACACAAGAAGACATAAGGCACGCAACAAGTAACTGCAAGCATTAAACGACAAACTGTGTTATGTACATTACTAACACAGATGGAAGAATCCATAGTAGTAGATTTTACTATTTCTGCACAGAAAAGCAGGGCATTTAATCTTAGTTCTCTGCTCTGGAGAGAGAGAATGTCAGATAGGCTCCTGGCCGACTTCTTAGGCAGAAACTAGCAATCTCTGTCAGGAGGTCGCAGTGGTGGGAACTCTTCCTTTAAAGAGCCCACGACTACTGATATGACCTTAGAGGTGTGTCGCAAGAGTGGAAACCCTGCCTTTAAAGGGCCCAAGACTCTTCATACAGCACTGGATTCTTTACACAGAAAAAATAATTACACACATAGACCAAGCAAATAATGGTTACAACCAAGTACAACATTAATTTAACAATGGAATACAACCTATAAGAGTCTTAAGGCCATCCCAATTGGCAACTTCTAGATCATGATTCGTCATCAAGGTACCCTCTAAACATCATTCAAGGGACCTTATTTTGCAAGTCTGAACTTTGACTGGTTTAATAGTTAACAAAATAATTAGTCATTAGTTACAATCATGAATTTATTGAATAGTTCCAATTGTCATTAACATAATAATTAACATTCATCTTTAATCATAGACCGATAATTAACGACATATACTAAAATTATTGACGCAATCATGGTAAAATTTACATTAACATTCATTGGATGATCTAAGCTTGTAATTCGATTGACAATGATTATGAACCATTAATTGTCTCGACACGCCTTAATCGTAAATCCATAATTAACGCAATATTATAATTTTTATGTTATCAATAACTTACAACAATTGCAGTAAAAAGGAAGACCTTCCGAAGTACCTTTATCTCCCAATAACATTTGTTACAACAACTTTCGCAATCAACAGGATATATAAAATATCAATACTCTATGGAAGGAAAAAGATAGATCTACTCCATTATAACCATAGAAAACGAGATAGCTCTATATAACGAGTCAATTTGACAAATTATCAATAAAAACCCTATACCATTATCAACCAAGCATTGCTTCAACAGTAATCATCATGATCAAGTGTTATACTTATTCATGTTTCATTTATAATAATTAATTATGTCCACAATGAAATAACGGAACTCAACTAATAGTAATAAAATGAGTTACACTTAAATGACAACAATAATGAATTGATACGGTGGTAACTAAACACTTAAGAATAAGATTTAATTAAGAACATAATAAGACATTCATTAAAAAGAATAACCAGATATATATTTTAATTAATCAACGAAAGGCAGAGAATCTATAGGGTGAGTTCTGGAACCCAAAATGTGTTGACCAATCTACGCTATTGACTAGCTCTCTTTTTCAATGGATAAATCATAAATTTAAATTCACCAATAAACAAGTAATAATCTCAAGCAGGAAGCCAATATAGCCATAATAAGACCAGAACGAATTCTCAGATCTAAATTTACAAAAACGAAAATGCCCATACAACTATTGCCAGAACGAGTTCTCAGATCTAAATTTACAAAAACAAAAATGCCCACAGTGATATACAAAATGCCCACAGTAATAGAAAATACCCATAGTAATATAAAAATGCCCACATCAATATAAAAATGCCCACAAAAATTTATAAACGCCCACAGTCATCTAAAAATGCCCACATCAATATAAAAACAGAAAATTATAAATGCCCACAGTCATGTAAAAATGCCCACATCAATATAAAAACGCCCACAGAAATTTATAAACGCCCACAGTCATGTAAAAATGCCGAGGGTAATAAAAAAATGCCCACAATGATATGGAAACACCCACAGTGATACAAAAACACCCTTTGTAATATTTAAACGCCCACGGCAATATGAAAATGCCCAAATTAAAACAAAACGCCCACGGCAATATGAAAATGCTCAGATTAAAACAAAACGCCCACGGCAATATGAAAATGCTTAGATTAAAACAAAACACCCACGGAAATATGAAAATGCCCAGATTCAAACAAAATGCCCACGATAATATGAAAATGCTTAGATTGAAACAAAACACCCACGACAATATGAAAATTCCCAGATTAAAACAAAACGCCCACGACAATATGAAAATGCTCAGATTAAAACAAAATGCCCACGGCAATATGAAAATGCCCAGATTAAAACAAAATGCCCACGGCAATATGAAGATGCCCAAATTAAAGCAAAACGCCCACTGTAATTTATAAACGCCTACAGCGATACAAAATGCCCACAGTAATATATAAATGCCCACATTATTACAAAATGCCCATAACCATATTAAAAAATGCCCCCAGTCAGATATAAACGCCTAAAGATCATCAATAAGAAATTGCAGCCAATAGTAAGAGAATGCTAGAGCCAAGGATAACTCATCGAAAGGATTATGGGTTTATAACAGTCTAGGCGTAGAAAACAACAAAAAGGAAACGGGATGATCCAAAATTCAACACATCAATCATCATCATAAGGATTCATATACAACTTTAAACAATTTTCCTTTTATTCTTAAACAAACAGACGCACTTGCGTACCTGTGACCGACGACGAATAATCGAAGACGCTATCCTGCACTTGAGCTTTGTGCCGCTCCCACTCGCCGACCGTCGAGACCTCACCGATACCTCCCAGCCAACGCTAGGGGTACTCTGCTTCCCCCTTATCCCCCCGAGCCGCAAAGGGGCCACACACTATCCATATGGTACGTCTAGCTTCCCAGCTCGCCTCGCAAGGCCGAGCTACCACTCCTATCCAAGCTGGAAAATCCCAACTCTCCATAAGTAATCAGTCAAGTCACAATTCTGGCAGCGTAACGTTATGCTAACAGCCGATCCCCTTCTTCCTCATCTTCCCTTTATTTTACAGAGTTTTTTCAACCTCCAACTTTCCCTAAATCA
>JASDQU010505996.1:32726-48124 GCA_032191745.1 Picea mariana | reverse complement strand
TCAAGGTGGATTATTTAAATAATAAAGAGAAGTGAAAAAAAATCAAGAAATGATAAAGTAAGATGAGAAAATCAAGAAGGAATATTTAAATGATAAAATATTGGAGAAATTTATATTTATGGAAAGTGGTTAACCCTAAAATAAGGAAAATAGGTTAAGTGACCTAGAAATGGGTTAACTGACCTAAACATGGGTTAAGTGACCTAGAGGATGAAAGTATAAATAATATAGCAATGGTCTCTTGTAGATCATCCTTTTTGTGGATCAATGGAGAGCTTCTTTTGAGAATATCTTTTGGAGTATTGATGGAGAGCTTCTTGTGAGAGATTCTTGAGCATTTTTGGTGTGGAGCACTTGAGAATATTGAATATATATAGGTAACTGAGGTAACCAAGAATATTTAAGCCAAATTTCAGAAGGAAGGTGAAGAAAAGAGGGCTAGAATTGAAGGGAGGATAAATTCTTTTCATGATGCTTTCTAAGGTATGTTATTTAAAGGTCATCTCACCATTTTCGCTATTTTTTATATAATGATTCAGACCATGAAATTTCTATTCCATTGAGAAAACATACCCAAGTATCTATGGTAAAAAATTCATCTTGTGGGTCATTGTATTTTGGGAGTTACAGTCCATGGAAAATAGGGTTTGTGGCTAGTCCTGAAACTAGTCAAAAACAAGTGTTTCGGGTAAAAACATCATAACTTATTCATAATAGATCTAAATTTAGTGAGACCAAATGTGTTGGTTATGGTATAGGATTTAGTATCTTTTGTAATAGTTTTAGATCAATTCAATGAATATTTTGTGTAGGCCACACTCTACAAGGTCGCTCTCTAGAATAATCCAGAATTCAACAAGGTATGCCATTTTTGCTATAAAGTCTTCTCTGAGAGGTTCCAAGTAGTGCCACCTGAAGGAATTGCGTAAAAAACATTGAATAACATTATGTATCAGTATTAGATATTCATTCATTACAGGAACAAAGTTATGATTATANATACACCTCATGTATGTGCCAACTCATCAACTGCTTGTCTCAACCATGACTAGTTTTGGATTAGTCAAAACTAGTCATGGTTGAGACAAGCAGTTGATGAGTTGGCACATACATGAGGTGTATAGTTGATGATGTTGGTACATATTGATGAGCCACTGTTGATGAGGATTTGACACATGATTGGTATATACTTTGTACATGGTCAAATGCACTTTTTTATGGTACATCTTGATTATAGGTTGTTTGGCACAGGTTGGTGCATGGTTGATGCACTTGTTTATGTTGACAGATTGATATCTATTGAGGATTGTTGCCTCATGTTAGTTGGTGTTGAGAATGTAAGATGAGTCTTGCATATAGAGTTGGTTCTCTTGTTGAGTTGTACTCTATTCAGTGTTGCTGAAAAACCGTCGGATTGAAGTCCATAATAAAAAGAAAAAATGCACATGCATCTTGTGTTCTTTGTGTTCCTTGTGGAGATGATTTGTTGATGATATGTTGCTGATATGTATTCAAATCTAACTAATTATAAATGACATCAATGAGTAATGAGCAAATGATGAATGTTAACTAAGGATTTTTTGTGTAAGAGGGAATTTTTGGGAAAAAGATCCCCACACTCATTCACCCCCGCCCCCCCTCTAAGTGTGGTAGGTGTGTCCAAGAGATGGAACATTAAAGGCCTATCATTTTAGAAGAGGCACATGAAGGGATTGTTGGAGGACATTACATCGAGAAATATTTCACATAGAAGGTATTGCATGAAGGATTATGGTGGCCAATAGGTCACAAGGATTCAAAGGATTATTGTCAGAAGCGTGATGTTTGTCAAAGAGTTGGAAAACCATTTTCAAAGAGTTGGAAAACCATCTAGGATGGATGAAATGCCTTTGAGACTGCAGGTTACTTTGCAATTATTCGATATGTAGGAAATAGATTTTGTAGGTCCAATTAATCCACTAGCCAAAAGATTAGGAGCCATATATACTATTACGACAAAAAAATACTTCACTAGATGGGCTAAGGTAGAATCAGTAAAGTATTGCAGCGTAGAGACTGCAACGTTCTTTTTATTTGAACATGTAGTGACACGATTTGGATGTGCATGAATATTGATGAGCGATCAGGGGACTCACTTCATTAACAATACAATTAATGAAATGATTGAAGAGTTTAAGATACATCACTAGAGGAGAACGTCTTATCATCCTCAAGAAAATGGAACAGTCGAATCCTTTAACAATATTTTGGAGAATGCCTTGACAAATATTTGTAATGTGAACATAGATGATTGGGATTTGAAGGTACAAGCAGTACTGTGGGCTTAAATAACTACATGCAAGAAGTTAACAGGGAAGACACCCTTTAGATTGGTGTATGGAAAGGAAGCAGTAGTTCCCTTAGATTATTTGATACCAATTATGCACATTGAATCATTTACATATATGGTAGAAAGGGGAGAAACAGAAGAACTATTGGTTCAACTAATGGAATTAGAAGAAGAAAAAATCATAGTAGGTTTCTATCAGGAGGCACATAAAACAAAGGATAAAGCATGGCATTATAGACATATCAAGAAGAAGAATTTTAAGGAAGGAAATCAGGTTCGCCCCTATGAAAATAAGTATTTGCAACACTCAGGGAAGATTAGAATGCATTGGCTAGGGACATATTAGATAAAGTTTTTCATAGATGAAGGTATTGTATAGCTGCAAGAATTAGCAGGAAAGGAAGTTCAAGGATTGGTGAATGGTATTCGACTAAAAATGTATAGGAACATGTTGGTTGTGGAGCATGATTTTCTTCCCGATTCATAGGTTTGTTTCAACCATGTTTGGATCCCACTCCCTAATGGGGTTTGGGGGGGATTCACCCCCCACAACTGTCGCTAAGGGGGGTGGTGGGAGGGGGAATACATCCCCCCCCCGTAGCATGGGATTAGGGGGAAGCACCCCAGAAGCGAAATATTGGGAAACATTTCCTTGTAAAATATTGTAATTTCATAATCAATCTAGATCGTTCATTACAGGGTCACAAATATGACAGTAGAAGTTATTTTTAAGGTTTTATTCCCTATAAGGAAACCCTCTCTTATGAGATAATTTTATTGTGGCTTTTCATTAGCGTGAATATTGTATTATAAGAGAGGATACTTTTAGAGAAAGAAGAGAAAGTTATAGTGAGCATGTTGTAGGTTGTATCCCTTCATTTTGTTGGATAATAAAAAGGAAGGACTTGCCAACTTATCTGGTGGACGTAGAACAAACTAGGCGAACCACGTGTATTTGTATCTCTATTGTATTGTGTATATTTTGTTTTTTATTTATGCATTTTTTTATTTTATTTCTCCATGATCTTGTTTTTCTAACAACTCGTATTAGAGAAAAAGGTAACTCTTAGGAAGCTAGGGTTCCTGTTTCTAGTGGGAGGAATGGTGGAAGATGGAAAATTTAGGGTTGAGAAATTTAATGGCCAAAACTACTAGTTATGGAAAATGTATATGGAATATTATTTATATTAGAAATATTTATCCCTACCATGGGGTGGAATAGAAAATAATTCAATGTCCATGAAGGATGAAGAACAAGAGGTTCTTGATAGAAAGGAACTAGAAATGATACGACTGATCCTAGCAGTGTTGGTGGATTTCAATATTTCAAAATAAAAGACAATGAAGGATATGATAGAATCATTGGCTAAACTGTATGAAAAACCATCGATGTCCAATACGGTATTTCTAATGAAAAGATTATTTCATATGAATATTTCAAAAGGTGGGTCTGTTACGGATCATTTAAATGAATTTATTACTATTACTAATCAACCAAGTTTTGTAAAAGTGGACTTTGTTGATGAGGTTAGTTCTCTTCTAATATTGTGCTCATTTCTTGAAAGATGGAACGAATTTCTCATGGATGTAAGTAACTGTCTCTGGTTGAAACACTTTAAAATTTGATGATGGTGTTGGTGTTATCCTCACCAAGGAAATGTGATAGAAAATAATAGTTGAGACATCAGGTAATGCGTTAAACATGGAGAAGAGGGGAAGACAAAAGGATAGAGGAAAGGCCTCAGGGAACCGTAGGAATTATATGAAAGGAATATCCAAATCCATAATGTAAAATATAGAGTGCTGGAATTGTGGGAAGAAAGGAGATCTTAAGAAAGACTACAAAGTTCCAAGGAAACAAAGAGATGGACAACAAGAGAAAAATCAAGAAGAAAATGTAACAGGTAATGTATTACAAGATGCTTTGATTCTTTATGTAGATAATATTTTTGAGTCTTGGGTAGTATATTCAGTGGCTTTATTTCATTCCACGCCCCATAGGAAACATTTTCTAGATTATGTTTAAGGTGATTTTGGATAGGTTCATTTGGGTGATGATGCACCATGAAAAATTGTTGGAATGGTAAAGGTACAAAATCAAAAGAATTGAAACAAATGGTTGTTGAAAGAGGTAATACATGTTCTATATATAAGGAAAAATCTAATTTCAACTGGGAATTTGGAAAGTGAAGGTTGTATATCTATATTTACATATAAGGCATGGAATGTCACGAAAGGATCACTGGTGATAGAAAAATGAGAGAAGGTAGGTACATTGTATTTATGTACTGGTAATACTGACTCTTCTATCTCTTTAGCTTCTACAAGAGTGGATACAACACTGTGGCATCATAGGCATGGACACATGAGTCAGATGGGGATGAATATAATTCACAAAATAATTTATTTTCCAGTTATTAAACAAATTGATTTAGATTTTTGTGAGCATTGTGTTTATGGAAAACATAAGAGAGTCATATTTCTCAGAGTTGGAAAAGAAAATAAGAGTGAAAGGTTAAATCTTGTGCATACATATGTATGGATACCAGATTAGGTATCATATCTTGGTGGCTCTCATTATTATGTTAATTTTATTGATGATAAAAATAGAAAAAACTTGGTTTTATTGCATTCGACAAAAATATGATGCTTTTTATACTTTTAATAAATGGAAATATTTTGTTGAGAATGAGACAGGAAAAGGGTTGAAGTGTCTCAGATCAGACAATGGAGGTGGATAATGCATCAAGGAGTTTGATGATTTTTGTTCATACAATGGGATTCATAGAGAGAAGACAGTTCCAGTAACACCACAAGAAAATGGTGTGTCAGAAAGGATGAACATGACAATCATGGAGCATGCAAGGAGTATGAGATTACATGTAGGGTTTCCATTAGAGGTTTGGGAAAATGTTGTAGATAATTTTTTTTACTTGATAAACAGAGGACCTTCATGTTCTTTCGATGGTGGAATTCCATAGGAGGTATGGACAGGTAAAAAGGTAAACTATTATTTTTTGAAGACTTTTGGTTGTGAAGCATGTGTACATATTGATAAAGAAAATAGAACAAAGCTTGAGGAAAAATACAAGAAGTGTACCTTTATTTGATATGGTTAATGATTTTTGTTATCACTTATGAGATTATGAAAATATCAAAATCATTAGGAGTAGAGATATCATATTCAATGAGAAGGTCATGTACAAAGATCAGTTATAGGGAAAGAAACAAGAAAAATAAAAACCAAAATACATAGTGCTTGATGAGATCATTGAAAAAGAAATTCCAAAGGTACTAGAAAATCAAAATGTACAAAAAAAGGAGCAACAAGTACCTCAAACTTCTACAAGTGTTGTTAGAATATATACAAGGTTAAGTAGACCCCCTGAATGATACTATCCTTCATTGTACTATTTATTGTTGATTGATTCTCGTGAACTAGAAATTTAGGAAGAGGCAATGCATTTAGACACTAAAAAGAAGTGGGAGAAGGCATGAAAGAGGAAATGGATGCCTTGGTAAATAACTAGACATGGGACTTAGTTCAGTTGCATGCAAGAAAAGGAGAATTGTAGAATAAATGGGTTTACAAGTTGAAGGAAGAAGATAGAGGAAAAACGTGGTACAAGGATAGACATTTTGTAAAGGGGTTTGCAAAAAAGAAAGTTATAGATTTTGATGAAATATTTTATCTTTTTGTTAAAATGAATTCAATTAGGACTATTTTAAGTCTTATGGAAGTAGAAGATTTGCACCTTGAATAGTTAGATGTAAAAAAAAAAAATTCTCCATGGAGATTTGGATGAAAATATTTATATGTAGTAACCACAGTGGTATGAGGTCAAAGGGAAAGCAAATTTGGTATGCAGGTATGATAGGTTTATGATAGAACAAGGTTATAGTAGCTTTCATTTTGATCACTATGTTTATTTTAAAAGGCTAGAAAATGGAAGCTATATTATCTTTCTATTGTATGTAGATGACATGATTTTTGGAGGGTCTAATATGAAGGATATAAATGTGCTTGTGAAGAAATTAGCTAATTCATTTGCGATGAAGGATTTGAGTGCTGCAAAGAAAATCCTTCGTATGAGAATAACAAGATATAGGAAAAATCACAAATTGACATTATCTCAAGGTGAGTACATAGAGAAGGTGTTGGAGAGGTTTACAATGCAGAATGAAAAACCAGTTAGTACACCTTTGGAAAGCCATTTCAAATTAACTAAGGAAATGTGTCCCAAGAAGCGACAAGAGATAGATTACATGTCTAGGGTCCCTTATTCATCAACAATTGGCAGCTTGATGTATGCAATGGTTTTCACAAGACCAGATATTGTACATGCAGAGGAAGTTGAGAGAAGGTATATGAACAATCCAGGTAAATAACATTGGGAGGAAGTAAAGTGGATTCTCATGTATTTGAGAGGTACCTCTACTCATGCATTATTTTTTCGAGGTTCAGACACTTTTCTACAAGGATATGTTGATTCAAATATGGAAGGTGATAAATATAGAAGGAGGAGCACCATAGGGTATTTTTTACTTTAGGTGGAACAAAAGTAAGTTGGATTTTGAAACTACAAAAGGTTGTTGCACTTTCAACAACATAAACAAAGTATGTTGTTACTACATAGGCTAGTAAAGAAATGATTTGGTTAGAGAGGTTTATGGAGGAATTGGGAAAGAAGGAGGAGAATAACAAGTTGTACTATGACAGTGAGAGTGACATTCTTCTTGGAAAGAACTCAAAATTTCATTCAAAGACTAAGAATATACAACTTAGGTACCATTTCATACAATCTATCTTGGAGGATGGAAATTTGAAGTTGGAAAAGATACATACTATCCAGAATCCTACAAACATGTTAACAAAGGGAGTGACAATGGAAAAACTCAGTTCTTGCTCAGTTTTAGTTGGTCTTCAAGCATGAAGGTGAAGATGAGAAATTTTCCAGTTCCAAGGTGGAGTATAGTCCAATAGGTACAACAACAATGGAGTTTTTGTGATCAATATCCAAGTGGGAGATTGTTAGTTTTGGAGACTGATTATCTTCCTGATTCATAGGTTTGTTTCACTCGTGCTTGGACCCCATTCCATAACGGCGGGGTGTGTGAGGGATTCCCCCCACATTTGTTGTCAGGGGGGTCAAAGGGGGCCAATGCCCCTAAAGCGAAGTATTGGGAAATATTTCCTTGTAAAATATTGTAATTTCATAGTCAATCTAGATTGTTCATTATGAGGTCGCAGATCTGATGGTACAAGTTATTTTTAGGGTTTTTTTCCCTAGAAGGTAACCGTCTCTTATGAGGGAATTGTATTGGGGTTGTGTATTAGTGATAATATTGTATTTTGAGAGAGGAAACTATGAGAGAAACAAGAGGAAGTCACATTGGGTGTGTTGTAGGTTGTATCCCTTCATTTTTTTGGATAATAAAAAGGAAGGACCTAGTAACTTCTCAGGTGGACGTAGTCCACAGTAGGTAAACCACGCATATATGTTTCTCTATTGTATTGTGTATATTCTATATTTTATTTTTGCATTTGTTTTATTTTCTCGCTCATTGATCCTATTTTTCTAACAAAAAAGTTGACCTACTAAGCCTCACCAGTTCCAGCACAACAAGTAGACTTGTACATATTGTAAATAGTAGGAGTTAAAATAAGAAAATGGAAGAAAACACTAGAAAAATGAAGAAAAAAACAAAAAGAAGTAGAGAGTGCGCATCAGAAAGAAAGTCAAGGCAACGAGAAATGAAGATATTGTGCACAAGAAAAATAAAATAGAGTGGATAAAAACTACACTAAAGAAAGGAAGACACAATGTGTAGGGAAAATGGTAAAATAACTGAAAAAGGAAAATGATGATCAGGAAACCGAAAAAGGATGAAAAAATTAATAACCACACCTATAAAAGCGAAAAGATCGGAAAGGTTCAACACTTAGCGATTTTGGGGCAACAAAGAACTTAAGAGAGAAAGCAGAGGGTAATTGAGTAATATAAACAATAATTCACGCACAAAGCAAGCAATATGGAACATCCAAAAGTTGGAGGTCTCAGACGATTCACAAGGGTGACCCGACATACAGGGAAGAAAAAGGAAATAATAAAAGAACCATAAAATATCATGGAGGTGGAGAATGTTACAACATTGGAGGCTAAATCCATCAGTACAACAAGGGTGGAAGAATAAAATCATTCGCAAAAGAGATGGAAGTGGATCAGAGTGCGGGAAAACAAGAATAAAAAAACCCTAACGACAGGGTAAACCCTAATTTAGAAAACTTTGTAAGAGTGGAGGGGAGAGAAAAATAGAGTGAGGGGACCCTAAAAAAGGAAGCCTTCGTAGAAGAAGTCCTGTTCAAAGAGATTGTAGGCCAGCGAGAAACAGAGGTTGAAGAATAAGAAGAAGTCGAGAGAGAACTTAGAGAACAAAACCCAACCGTGGGCCAGAAAAGGAAAACAGCAGGCATTGCAAGCAAACAAAACTCAATGGATAGCATGCTACCTCATATCTTGGATGCCATAATTGTAGTTGAAGACATGATAGGAAAAGTAGAAAAATTGAAGTATGTAGATCATGATGTAACAAACACAACAAAGTTTCTTGACCTTGTGCAGGAAATTTATTTAGAGAACAAGGAGGAGGTAGGACCCTCAGGAAATCCAATTTTGGAGCCTGAACAGTGGATCACATGATTATATAATTTGGTCATTATGAATTTACTAGAAATACCACATTTATAGTGTGGTAAAACGTGGGAAATTGTGTGAAACAATTGTTGGCAAGGGTACATGGAGGTATCCTATGGATGGAGAGGTCGGTACATATAAATGTAGACCTGACAACAAAAATAAAAAGGTTTCCAAACAACAGTGTAAAACCAAAGGATTACTTGGAAAACAAATCAAGGGACAAGGAGATTGTAGAAGTGGTTAAAGAACAGTTCATGACATACATGGAAAACAATGGCATAGTGATAAAGGACATCAACGATCCTATGACAGGATTTTCCATAAATCTTATGGTCTGTAAACTCTTGAGGAAGTGTGGAAAGGAAGAGTCCCCTTCAAGATTCATAGTAGTATATGTGCATTGTGCAAAGGGTATATTATTAAATTGGGCGCCCTATTTATTGAACTATTTTTTGATAGACTGTAGGGATGAACGAGATAATGGAACATAATTCCATTACTCTTGGATATTGATATTGGTAACATCAGTAGGATGGAAGAAACCCAAATTCAAATCCTTTCTGGATAGAAGAGGGAAATGTCGTGCAACACCGTATATAACCTTCTAGCAAGAAAAATTCACTAATAACAAACAGACAAACAACACAGTGTTTACAATGTTCCTAGAAGATATGCGACAGAAGACAACTAACATGTAAAGAATCTCAATTGAATTAGTCAAGGAAAATGAAGGAATTGGTAACTTTAAGGCTTCAAGACAACACATGTGGATTCATGCCAGAAGAGATCCAAAGAAGAAGTGGCTAGAAATGAGGTACTGAAAAATGTGGGAGGAAGTATAATGGATAGTGAAGGACTGGACTACGCGGTGGAAAATTTCAGTAACACGAAAGAAAGGGACAAAACATGAAGCAGGTCCATCAAGGAAGATAGACAATCGAATAGAAAATACAAGGAAGTCTAGAAATCACAATCAAAGCTCAGAGAGTAGTGCAACTATCAGGAAAACAAGGAAGAAAGACAGCCTGTCAAGGGAAGAAGTGAAAGAATATGGAGAGGAGGTAAAAGGAGATAGCTCTCATAAAAAGGAGGTACAAGATGACAAAATGAAAAAGAAGAAAATTGAGGCACAAACCTAAACCCCAATCAAGAATAACATAGGAGGGAGAAATAAGGAACAAAATGAAGTACCACAAGAATCCACCAATACTCACTATCACAAAAGATGATGCATAATTCATCACAGATAAAGTCCAAGATAGAGGGGAGAGTGAATTACTTGTAGCAGGAGTACAAATATAGGAAATTACGGAGAAGTTATTATAAGTGCATAAAATTCTACAAAGGCTACAGATAAGTACAGTGCTTCATCCTACATCATAGTAGAAAGAAAAAGAACATGAAGAACCGATACAAAAATAATAGGAAGAGACAGTACAAATGATAGTAAAGAGAAGTGAGAGTTTTAAGGTCATGCAGGAAATGTTGGAAGTAGACGATAACAAAACACAAAAAAAAGTGAAGGACATAGAACATCTAGAGTAGGTTATGGAACACATACCCACAAAGGCGTTATATTGGTTATAGGAGAGTGTGATGTAGGAAGTCTAGTCCAAAACTAGGGTGGATGCCACCAACCTAGAGATCGATAGGGAGTTCAAGGAGATATTGCAAGTATATTGTGAGAAAACAACACTCGAGAAGGAGGAGGAGAAACAATGTGCAGACAAACTAGAGAAGAAACCCGTAGAAGTATATGACAACATACCTAACGAAGCATAGGAACTGGAGGTCACGGTAGAAGAAACGATACAAAATATTACATAGATAATGGAGAGATATAAGAAGGAGATAACAGACTTAATAGAAAAACTAACTCCAAGCACACCCCCAAAAGTGAGGGAAATGAGATAAAATGAGGCTACTATACACATAGTTAACATAGCGCAGGAAGTAAAAGAAGTTGTAGAATTGTATGACAGGTATATGCACATTTGGACCATCCTGGAAGAAGATGAGAGGATACAAAACTAGATCAAATGTAGGAAAAGGTGACCACAAAAGTACAGGATTTAAAACAGAGGAAGTGAGAAATGGTCATCCTGGAAAGGATGAAGAGTGCATAGGAGATGAAGAACCTGCAAGCAGAACTAAAGGTAGTACAAGGAGAAAAACAATCAAGGCAGGATCAATTGGAGCCATTGTAGCAAGAGGCCGAAAGAATGATAGAAGAACTACAAACATAGAAAGGAATACTAGAAAAGGAATATGTAGAAAGCATGTAAGTGCTCAAAGAGCACATAACAACACAGGATGTGGAGATACCGACAGAAAACAGTGCGGAGGAAAAGGAGAAAGTGACAAATTTGGAAAATAAGTTTCATGCACTCAAGGGAAAGTGAACTAAGTCTAAGTGGCTCGAGACAAGCCATAGATTAGTGTTGGGGGCCTGTTGGAGAAGGATTTTTTGAGAGTTAATCGCAGAATGGACCAAAGGAAGTAGCGCACACCATAAAAGAAGGAAGATAAAGAATGACAAAGGGAAAAGGAAGTAGCAAGCTTAGAAATAAGGAAGTCAAAGAAAGGATTAAGACCAACCATAGAAAAGGTAGTGCGAATATGGGAAAGTGGAGTCAACTTAGGTTAGGGTTTTGGAGTCATAATTTTATTGTTTTAACCCATTTTTTAGTATAAATAGAATATGTATAAGGTAGATTGAGGTATCTTTTCGAGGAGATCATATATTAGCATGAGCCAACTTAAAACTTCTGCGTGGCGAGTCTATTTTGGAGAGTCCTTTTTGAGTCTAAGTTTTGTATTATTGAGAGCTATGGAGCTCATATGGAGTTGATTTTGAGATGGGATTGAGGGTCAGGCCGCAAGCTATGGAGCTTGGTGCAACCCCAGTCAACCTCACTACACATGCAATATCCTTAAACCTATGACGTAATGCATGCATATCTATTTTGATGAAAAATGAATAAAGAAGAATATCTTTATGGACATAGCCTAGGGGGGTGAAGTATGGTAAAATCATGTGTTGCAATTTGTATGAATTGTTTTTGTTGTTTATGTAATTATAAATGAATGGTTAGATAAATGAATATGTTAGGGTTTAGATGTAGCATGCACTAAAATGAGTATGTAGAATGGATGATGTTGAATGAATAAAATAGTATATCCGATGAAATTTTATGGTAGAATGAATGGTAAAGTAGTTCAGTACTAAAAATAACATCCCCAATCCCTTCCATGACTGTAGACATCTACGTCCTACAGTCACCCATAATCCATCTCATGTGAGACTGTGTTGTGCACTCTATGTGTGGTGTAGCCTTCTGGTTTACCAGAAGGGCCGAGGGTGAAAAGGGTTTTCTTGGACAACTAAGGTAGAACCTAGATCAACCCATACATCCAACAAGCACATAGTACACCACACATGATCATGGACTACCTTAGTCTTAGCCATGTCTTGTAACTGCATCATTAGGTTAGCGATATGGGAATATACCTATGTTAGCATGGCTGATTGTAACATACCCAACCAGCCACAAGCCGGGGTATGCTACCTGCAAGCCCACCCTTGGACTTCTTTCTTATACCGATACCTTATTTTTTTAATAAATATGCATAAGATAAGATAATTAAGTACATTTGCATTAATATCCAGCAAACATGCATGTTCTAAAGATTCAACTTACGATAATTAAATATACAATAGAAAAAAAATCAGACACAGATAATAATATCACAACAGAGAGAACTTATGTTTATGGAATATCACACCAATTAGCTTCAGAACAAGGACGTTCCACCCAACTGTATACACTACTACTCCAAATCTCAACAACAGCATCACCCCCGAGCCAGAGCTATGAATCCACAAGGACGGTTCCAGAGCGAACTTAGCTTCCCAAACAAGTCAACTCTCAAGAACTCACAAGCTTCCCAACACTCACTACAATCCAAGTACCCATCTCTCTTCTACCCATCTTGAACCACCCAACAGAACTGACCTCCACCTTTCTTTTCCATGTAGTCCCTCAAGAAGTCCTTCTCCTTATTCGGGCCTCCAACGCAACTGGTCCAAAATCTCAATGATGGAACTCTCAGGACCCACAATTGTGATCCATGTTGGACATAGGCCACTGCATCTGAGACATACAGGCCTCAAGGCATGACTGGATCATACCAGTGGAAACTACAACCAACTATCCCATGGCTAATTTTGTTGCAGTTTGGTCCCCCTTCCCGAGACCAATACGTAGGTGAGGATGGATGGAGGAGCTAACTACATGGGAGTGTATGAGGGTAAGAACTAGGTAACACAAAGGTGACAGAGAAGACAAGCCAATGAACAACCCCACAATCGGACCAGGGGTGGGTTTAAGTATGTTCGTGGGGAAATCAGAACCTCTTGGCCTCCTAGAGAAGCTCATGTAACCGATCCCCCCCTTTAGGAAATTTTTTAACTAACATAGGAATAAAATTTTAGCCTCTCAAGCCTGCTCTCTTGTGGAATCATAGCCCCCTATAACTCTAGTCCTTTTCTGTCTAGTAGCCAACGATGTATTTATTATTAATAATGATAAAAACATTACATGTCTTGGGCACACTGGACTTTTAATAATTGTTTGGTAACTTTGGACTCTCAACATCATAACAATACATTATTTAAAATGGGGTGTCAAAACCTAGGGTGTTACATCCCCTTCCCCTTATATTGTCACTGTCCTTAGTGGATATTAAAAATAGAGATCAAAATCTCAAATTTATTCAAAACTTTGCAGGTACTCTGCCCGCATGGCATCTTCATGCTCCCAGGTAGCATCTTTAGTACCATAGTAGGTCCACTAAACTTTTACCAGCTCTATAACTCGGTTCCAAAGATTTTTACCTTTCTGTCCAATACCCATACTGGATGAACCTGAAAATCTCCCTCCATCTCTACCTAAATCACACACCAATCAATAACATGGTTAGGATTATGTACATATTTCTTTAGTAAAGATACATGAAATACATTATGCACATTCATGGAAGCAAGAAATCCAAGAATGTATGAAACTAGCCCTATTCTGTCCAATATTTCAAATGGACCATAGAATATGGTTGCCATCTTTGAACAAATTCCCAATTTCAAAGAGATTTTCTTGGGCTTCACTTTCAAAAGTACATGCTCCCCTACTTTAAATTATCTAGTTGTCTTGTTCTTGTCTGCATAAAATTTATGTCTATCCTGAGCTACTTTTAAATTATGCTTAATCTTGATCACCTGGTCTTCCATGTACTTGAGAAACTCCGACCCAAGTACCACTCTATCTGCTGGGTTGTCCTAGCTCACTGGAGTATTGCATTTACTACCATACAAGGATTTAAATGGGCTCATTCTCAATGAATCTTGATACCCATTATTATATGCAAACTCAACCAAGTGTAAGTAATCTTCCCACTTAGATGGCTTATCCATCACATAAATTCTCAACATGTCTTGAATTATTCGATTGACTCTCTTTGTTTGCCCATGTATCTGGGGATGATATGTTGTGATAAAGTTTAGATTTGTGCCAAATCCTTTAGACAATCCCCTCCAGAAATTGGAGGTAAACTTCGTATCTTTGTCAAAGACGATTGTTCTAGGTATCCCATGCAACTTGGAAATTTCCTTCATGAAAATTTCTGCAATATTAGTTCTTGTATATGTTGTATTCACCGGCACAAAATGAGAATCCTTTTCTAACTTGTCAACCACCACCATGATTGAATCATGATGCTTATTCATTTTGGGTAATGCCGTGATGAAATACATGGTGATAACTTCCCATTTATTCTCTAGAATTGGCAATGACCGTAGCAAACCCGTTGGGTGCCTATGTTCTGCCTTCACCTTCTGACATTACATACATCACACAATGTAATCAACAACATCCTTCTTCATTCCTGGCCAAACGAACTAGATTCTTACTATTGTAATTGTCTTCAGGTAATTGATATGTCCATCATAAGGAACATCATGCATTTCCTTTAGTACCACATTCCTCAATTCTCCGGAACTAGGAACATAGATTCTATTTTTATGCATGATTAATCCATCTTCCTTTATCTCATACTCCTTTATTAATCCTTGCTGTACGTTTTCCTTGCTGTACGTTTTCCTTTACTTGTAGGTAATGTTGATCTGTAACAAGACCATCTAAAATTCTTCTCTTTAAGTCTGTCTGATGCATACTAACAACAGTAGCATGCATGAGATTCACTCTCCTACTAAGTGCATCAAAACTTTATTAACCTTTCCCTTGATATGCTTGATATCGAAGTCATACTCACTTAAAAATTTGAGCCATGTGATTTTACTGGCATTGAAGGTCATT
>JASDQU010505996.1:9924-32676 GCA_032191745.1 Picea mariana | reverse complement strand
CCTATAAGGAAACCCTCTCTTATGAGATAATTTTATTGTGGCTTTGCATTAGCGTGAATATTGTATTATAAGAGAGGATACTTTTAGAGAAAGAAGAGAAAGTTACAGTGAGCGTGTTGTAGGTTGTATCCCTTCATTTTGTTGGATAATAAAAAGGAAGGACCTGCCAACTTATCTGGTGGACGTAGAACAAACTAGGTGAACCACGTGTATTTGTATCTCTATTGTATTATGTATATTTTGTTTTTTATTTATGCATTTTTTTATTTTATTTCTCCATGATCTTGTTTTTCTAACAACTCGTATTAGAGAAAAAGGTAACTCTTAGGAAGCTAGGGTTCCTGGTTCTAGTGGGAGGAATGGTGGAAGATGGAAAATTTAGGGTTGAGAAATTTAATGGCCAAAACTACTAGTTATGGAAAATGTATATGGAATATTATTTATATTAGAAATATTTATCCCTACCATGGGGTGGAATAGAAAATAATTCAATGTCCATGAAGGATGAAGAATGGGAGGTTCTTGATAGAAAGGAACTAGGAACGATACGACTGAGCCTGGCAGCGTTGGTGGATTTCAATATTTCAAAATAAAAGACAATGAAGGATATGATAGAATCATTGGATAAAATGTATGAAAAACCATCGATATCCAATAAGGTATTTCTAATGAAGAGATTATTTAATATGAATATTTCAAAAGGTGGGTCTGTTACAGATCATTTAAATGAATTTATTACAATTACTAATCAACTAAGTTTTGTAAAAGTGGACTTTGTTGATGAGGTAAGGTCTCTTCTAATATTGTGCTCATTTCTTGAAAGATGGAACGAATTTCTCATGGATGTAAGTAACTCTGTCTCTGGTTCAAACACTTTAAAATTTGATGATGGTGTTGGTGTTATCCTCACCAAGGAAATGCGATAGAAAATAATAGTTGAGACATCAGGTAATGTGTTAAACATGGAGAAGAGGGGAAGACAAAAGGATAGAGGAAAGGCCTCAGGGAACCGTGGGAATTATAGGAAGGGAATATCGAAATCCATAATGTGAAATATAGAGTGCTAGAATTGTGGGAAGAAAGGAGATCTTAAGAAAGACTACAGAGTTCCAAGGAAACAAAGAGATGGACAACAACAGAAAAATCAAGAAGAAAATGTAACAGGTGATGTATTACAAGATGCTTTGATTCTTTCTGTAGATAATATTTTTGAGTCTTGGGTAGTATATTCAGTGGCTTCATTTCACTCCATGCCCCATAGGAAAAATTTTCTAGATTATGTTTAAGGTGATTTTGGACATGTTCATTTGGGTGATGATGCACCATGCAAAATTGTTGGAATGGTAAAGGTAAAAAAGCAAAAGAATTGAAACAAATGGTTGTTGAAAGAGCTAAGACATGTTCTAGATATAAGAAAAAAGATAATTTCAATTGGGAATTTGGAAAGTGAAGGTTGTATATCTATATTTACATATAAGGCATGGAATGTCACCAAAGGATCACCGGTGATAGAAAAATGAGAGAAGGTAGGTACATTGTATTTATGTACTGGTAATACTGACTCTTCTATCTCTTTAGCTTCTACAAGAGTGGATACAAGACTGTGGCATCATAGGCATGGACACATGAGTCAGATGGGGATGAAGATAATTCACAAAATAATTTTTTTTCCAGTTATTAAACAAATTGATTTAGATTTTTGTGAGCATTGTGTTTATGGAAAACATAAGAGAGTCATATTTCTCAGAGTTGGAAAAGAAAATAAGAGTGAAAGGTTAAATCTTGTGCATGCATATGTATGGAGACCAGATTAGGTATCATATATTGGTGGCTCTCATTATTATGTTACTTTTATTGATGATAAAAATAGAAAAAACTTGGTTTTATTGCATTCGACAAAAATATGATGCTTTTTATACTTTTAATAAATGGAAATATTTTGTTGAGAATGAGAAAGGAAAAGGGTTGAAGTGTCTCGGATCAGAAAATGGAGGTGGATAATGCATCAAGGAGTTTGATGATTTTTGTTCATACAATGGGATTCATAGAGAGAAGACAGTTCCAGGAACACCACAAGAAAATGGTGTGTCAGAAAGGATGAACATGACAATCATGGAGCATGCAAGGAGTATGAGATTACATGTAGGGTTTCCATTACAGGTTTGGGAAAATGTTGTAGATAATTTTTTTTACTTGATAAATAGAGGACCTTCAAGTTCTTTTGATGGTGGAATTCTATAGGAGGTATGGACAGGTAAAAAGGTAAACTATTATTTTTTGAAGACTTTCAGTTGTGAAGCATGTGTCCATATTGATAAAGAAAATAGAACAAAGTTTGAGGAAAAATACAAGAAGTGTACCTTTATTTGATATGGTTAATGATTTTTGTTATCGCTTATGAGATTATGAAAATATCAAAATCATTAGGAGTAGAGATATCATATTCAATGAGAAGGTCATGTACAAAGATCAGTTATAGGGAAAGAAACAAGAAAAATAAAAACCAAAATACACAGTGCTTGATGAGATCACTGAAAAAGAAATTCCAAAGGTACTAGAAAATCAAAATGTACAAAAAAAGGAGCAACATGTACCTCAAAATTCTGCAAGTGTTGTTAGAATATATACAAGGTTAAGTAGACCCCCTGAATGATACTATCCTTCATTGTACTATTTATTGTTGATTGATTCTCGTGAACTAGAAATTTATGAAGAGGCAATGCATTTAGACACTAAAAAGAAGTGGGAGAAAGGCATGAAAGAGGAAATGGATGCCTTGGTAAATAACCAGACATGGGACTTAGTTCAGTTGCATGCAAGAAAAGGAGAATTGTAGAATAAAAGGGTTTACAAGTTGAAGGAAGAAGATAGAGGAAAAATGTGATACAAGGATAGACTTTTGTAAAGGGGTTTGCAAAAAAGAAAGGTATAGATTTTGATGAAATATTTTATCTTTTTGTTAAAATGAATTCAATTAGGACTATTTTAAGTCTTACGGAAGTAGAAGATTTGCACCTTGAATAGTTAGATGTAAAAAAAAAAATTCTCCATGGAGATTTGGATGAAAATATTTATATGTAGTAACCACAGTGGTATGAGGTCAAAGGGAAAGAAAATTTGGTATGAAGGTATGATAGGCTTATGATAGAACAAGGTTATAGTAGATTTCATTTTGATCACTATGTTTATTTTAAAAGGATAGAAAATGGAATCTATATTATCTTTCTATTGTATGTAGATGACATGATTTTTGGAGGGTCTAATATGAAGGATATAAATGTGCTCGTGAAGAAATTAGCTAATTCATTTGCGATGAAGAATTTGAGTGCTGCAAAGAAAATCCTTCGTATGAGAATAAGAAGATATAGGAAAAATCACAAATTGACATTATCTCAAGGTGAGTACATAGAGAAGGTGTTGGAGAGGTTTACAATGCAGAATGAAAAACCAGTTAGTACACCTTTGGAAATCCATTTCAAATTAACAAAGGAAATGTGTCCCAAGAAGCGACAAGAGATAGAATACATGTCCAGGGTCCCTTATTCATCAACAATTGGCAGCTTGATGTATGCGATGGTTTTCAGAAGACCAGATATTGCACATGCAGAGGAAGTTGAGAGAAGGTATATAAACAATCCAGGTAACTAACATTGGGAGGAAGTAAAGTGGATTCTCATGTATTTGAGAGGTACTTCTACTCATGCATTATTTTTTTGATGTTCAGACACTTTTCTACAAGGATATGTTGATTCAAATATGGAAGGTGATAAATATAGAAGGAGGAGCACCATAGGGTATTTTTTACTTTAGGTGGAACAAAAGTAAGTTGGATTTTGAAACTACAAAAGGTTGTTGCACTTTCAACAACATAAAAAAAGTATGTTGTTACTACATAGGCTAGTAAAGAAATGATTTGGTTAGAGAGGTTTATGGAGGATTTGGGAAAGAAGGAGGAGAATAACAAGTTGTACTATGACAGTGAGAGTGACATTTTTCTTGGAAAGAACTCAAAATTTCATTCAAAGACTAAGAATATACAACTCAGGTACCATTTCATACAATCTGTCTTGGAAGATGGAAATTTGAAGTTGGAAAAGATACATACTATCCAGAATCCTACAAACATGTTAACAAAGGGAGTGACAATGGAGAAACTCAGTTCTTGCTCAGTTTTAGTTGGTCTTCAAGCATGAAGGTGAAGATGAGAAATTTTCCAGTTCCAAGGTGGAGTATAGTCCAACAGGTACAACAACAATGGATTTTTTGTGATCAATATCCAAGTGGGAGATTGTTAGTTTTGGAGCCTGATTATCTTCCTTATTCATAGGTTTGTTTCACTCATGCTTGGACCCCATTCCATAACGGGGGTGTGTGTGAGGGATTCCCCCCACATTTTTCATCAGGGGGGTCAAAGGGGGCCAACGCCCCTAAAGCGAAGTATTGGGAAATATTTCCTTGTAAAATATTGTAATTTCATAGTCAATCTAGACTGTTCATTATGAGGTCGCAAATCTGACGGTACAAGTTATTTTTAGGGTTTTTTTCCCTAGAAGGTAACCATCTCTTATGAGGGAATTATATTGGGGTTGTGTATTAGTGATAATATTGTATTTTGAGAGAGGAAACTGTGAGAGAAACAAGAGGAAGTCACATTGGGCATGTTGTAGGTTGTATCCCTTCATTTTTTTGGATAATAAAAAGGATGGACCTAGTAACTTCTCAGGTGGACATAGTCCACAGTAGGTAAACCATGCATATATGTTTCTCTATTGTATTGTGTATATTCTATATTTTATTTTTGCATTTGTTTTATTTTCTCTCTCATCGATCCTATTTTTCTAATAGAAAAGTTGACCTACTAAGCCTCACCAGTTCCAGCACAACAAGTAGACTTGTACATATTGTAAATAGTAGGAGTTAAAATAAGAAAAATGAAGAAAAAAACAAAAAGAAGTAGAGAGTGCGCATCAGAAAGAAAGTTAGGGCAACGAGAAATGAAGATATTGTGCACAAGAAAAATAAAATAGAGAGGATAAAAACTACACTAAAGAAAGGAAGACACAATGTGTAGGGAAAATGGTAAAATAACTGAAAAAGGAAAATGATGATTGGGAAACCGAAAAAGGATGAAAAAATTAATAACCACACCTATAAAAGAAAAAGGATCGAAAAGGTTCAACACTTAGTGATTTTGGGGCAACAAAGAACTTAAGAGAGAAAGTAGAGGGTAATTGAGCAATATAAACAATAATTCATGTGCAAAGCAAGCAGTATGGAACATCCAAAAGTTGGAGGTCTCAGACGATTCACAAGGGTGACCCGACATACACGGAAGAAAAAGGAAATAATAGAAGAACCATAAAATATCATGGAGGTGGAGAATGTTACAAGATTGGAGGCTAAATCCATCAGTACAACAAGGGTGGAAGAATAAAATCATCCGCAAAAGAGATGGAAGTGGATCAGAGCGCATGACAACAAAAATCAGAAAACCCTAACGATGGGGCAAACCCTAATTTGGAAAAATCTGTAAGAGTTGAGGGGAGAGAAAAATAGAGTGAGGGGACCCTAGAAAAGGAAGCCTTCGTAGAAGAAGTCCTGTTCAAAGAGATTGTAGGCCAGCGAGAAACAGAGGTTGAAGAATAAGAAGAAGTCGAGAGAGGAATTAGAGAGCAAAACCCAACTGTGGGCCAGAAAAGGAAAATACCAGGCATTGCAAGCAAACAAAACTCAATGGATATCATGCTACCTCATATCTCGGATGCCATAATTGTAGTTGAAGACATGCTAGGAAAAGTAGAAAAATTGAAGTATGTAGATCATGATGTAACAAACACAACAAAGTTTCCTAACCTTGTGCAGGAAATTTATTTAGAGAACAAGGAGGAGGTAGGAACCTCAGGAAATCCAATTTTGGAGCCTGAACAGTGGATCACATGATTATATAATTTGGTCATTATGAATTTACTGGAAATACCACATTTATAGTGTGGTAAAGATGTGGGAAATTGTGTGAAACAATTGTTGGAAAGGGTACATGGAGGTATCTTATGGATGGAGAGGCCGGTACATATAAATGTAGACCTGACAACAAAAATCAAAAGGTTTCCAACCAGCGGTGTAAAACCAAAGGATTACTTGGAAAACAAATCAAGGGACAAGGAGATTGTAGAAGTGGTTAAAGAATAGTTGATGACATACATGGGAAATAATGGCATAGTGATAAAGGACATCAACGATCCTATGACAGGATTTTCCACAAATATTATGGTCTATAAACTCTTGAGGAAGTGTGGAAAGGAAGAGTCCCCTTCAGGATTCATAGTAGTATATGCGCAATGTGCAAAGGGTATATTATTAAATTTGGCTCCCTATTTATTGAACTATTTTTTGATAGACTGTAGGGATGAACGGGATAATGGAACATAATTCCATTACTCTTGGATATTGATATTGGTAACATCAGTAGGATGGAAGAAACCCAAATTCAAATCCTTTCTGGATAGAAGAGGGAAATATCGTGCAACACCGTATATAATCTTCTAGCAAGAAAAAGTCACTAATAACAAACAGACAAACAACACAGTGTTTACAATGTTCCTAGAAGATATGCGACAGAAAAAAATAACGTGTAAAGAAACTCAATTGAATTAGTCAAGGAAAATGAAGGAATTGGTAACTTTAAGGCTTCAAGACAACACATGTGGATTCATGCCAGAAGAGATCCAAAGAAGAAGTGGCTAGAAATGAGGTACTGCAAAATGTGGGAGGAAGTAGAATGGATAGTGAAGGACTGGACTACGCAGTGGAAAATTTCAGTAACACAAAAGAAAGGGACAAAACATGAAGCAGGTCCATCAAGAAAGATAGACAATCCAATAGAAGATACAAGGAAGTCTAGAAATCACAATCAAACCTCAGGGAGTAGCGCAACTGTCAATAAAACAAGGAAGAAAGACATCCTGTCAAGGGAAGAAGTGAAAGAAGATGGAGAGGAGGTAAAAGGAGATAGCTCTCATAAAAAGGAGGTGCAAGATGACAAAACAAAAAAGAAGAAAATTGAGGCACAAACCTCAACCCCAATCAAGAATAACACAGGAGGGAGAAATAAGGAAGAAAATGAAGTACCACAAGAATCCCCCAATACTCACTATCACAAAAGATGATGCATAATTCATCACAGATAAAGTCCAAGATAGAGGGGAGAGTGAATTACTTGTAGCAGGAGTACAAATATAGGAAATTACGAAGAAGTTATTATAAGTGCATAAAATTCTACAAAGGCTACAGATAAGTACGGTGCATCATCCTACATCACAGTAGAAAGAAAAAGAACAGGAAGAACCGATACAAAAATAATAGGAAGAGATAATACAAATGATAGTAAAGAGAAGTGAGAGTTTTAAGGTCATGCAGGAAATGTTGGAAGTAGACGATAACAAAACACAAAAATAGGTGAAGGACATAGAACATCTAGAGTAGGTTATGGAACACATACCCACAAAGGCGTTATATTGGCTATAGGAGAGTGTGATGCAGGAGGTCTAGTCTAAAACTAGGGTGGATGCCACCAGCCTAGAGATCAATAGGGAGGTCAAGAAGATATTGCAAGTATATTGTGAGAAAATAACACTCGAGAAGGAGGAGGAGAAACAATGTGCAGACAAACCAGAGAAGAAACCCGTAGAAGTATATGACAACATACCTAACGAAGCATAGGAACTGGAGGTCACGGTAGAAGAAACGATACAAAATATTACATAGATAATGGAGAGATATAAGAAGGAGATAACAGACTTAATAGAAAAATTGACTCCAAGCACACCCCCAAAAGTGAGGGAAATGAGATAAAATGAGGCTACTATACACATAGATAACATAGCGAAGGAAGTAAAAGAAGTTGCAGAATTGTATGACAGATATATGCACATTTGGACCATCCTGGAAGAATATGAGAGGATACAAAACTAGATCAAATATAGGAAAAGGTGACCACAAAAGTACAGGATTTAAAACAGAGGAAGTGAGAAATGGTCATCCTGGAAAGGATGAAGAGTGCATAGGAGATGAAGAACCTGGAAGCAGAACTAAAGGTAGTACAAGGAGAAAAACAAGCAAGGCAGGATCAATTGGAGCCATTGTAGCAAGAGGCCGAAAGAATGATAGAAGAACTACAAACATAGAAAGGAATACTAGAAAAGGAATATGTAGAAAGCATGTAAGTGCTCAAAGAGCACATAAAAACACAGGATGTGGAGATACTGACAGAAAAGAGTTCGGAGGAAAAGGAGAAAGTGACAGATTTGGAAAATAAGTTTCATGCACTCAAGGGAAAATGAACTAAGTCTAAGTGGCTCGAGACAAGCAGATTAGTGTTGGGGGCCTATTGGAGAAGGATTTTTTGAGAGTTAATCGCAGAATAGACCAAAGGAAGTAGCGCACACCATAAAAGAAGGAAGATAAAGCACGACAAAGGGAAAAGGAAGTAGCGAGCTCAGAAATAAGGAAGTCAAAGAAAGGATTAAGACCAACCACATAAAAGGTAGTGGGAATGTGGGAAAGTGGAGTCAACTTAGGTTAGGGTTTTGGAGTCATAATTTTATTGTTTTAACCCATTTTTTAGTATAAATAGAATATGTATAAGGTAGATTGAGGTATCTTTTCAAGGAGATCATATATTAGCATGAGCCAACTTAAAAATTCTGCACGGCGAGTCTATTTTGGAGAGTCCTTTTTGAGTCTAAGTTTTGTATTATTGAGAGTTGTGGAGCTCATATGGAGTTGATTTTGAGATGGTATTGAGGGTCAGGTCGCAAGCTATGGAGCTTGGTGCAACCCCGGTCAACCTCACTACACATGCAATATCCTTAAACCTATGACGTAATGCACGCATATCTATTTTGATGAAAAATGAATAAAGAAGAATCTTTATGGACGTAGCCTAGGGGGGTGAAGTATGGTAAAATCATGTGTTGCAATGTGTATGAATTGTTTTTTTTGTTTATGTAATTATAAATGAATGGTTAGATAAATGCATATGTTAGGGTTTAGATGTAGCATGCACTGAAATGAGTATGTAGAATGGATGATGTTGAATGAATAAAATAGTATATCTGATGAAATTTTATGGTAGAATGAATGGTAAAGTAGTTCAGTACTAAAAATAAAATCCCCAATCCCTTCCATGACTGTAGACATCTATGTCCTGCAGTCACCCATAATCCATCTCATGTGAGACTGTGTTGTGCACTCTATGTGTGGTGTAGCCTTCTGGTTTACCAGAAGGGCCGATGGTGAAAAGGGTTTTCTTGGACAACTAAGGTAGAACCCGGGTCAACCCATAAATCCAACAAGAACATAGTACACCACACATGATCATGGACTACCTTAGTCTTAGCCATGTCTTGTAACTGCATCATTAGGTTAGTGATATGGGAATATACCTATGTTAGCATGGTTGATTGTCACATACCCAACCAGCCACAGGCCGGGGTATGCTACCTGCAAGCCCACCCTTGGACTTCTTTCTTATACTAATACCTTCTTTTTTTAATAAAGATGCATAAGATAAGATAATTAAGTACATTCACATTAATATCTAGCAAACATGCATGTTCTAAAGATTCAATTTACGATAATTAAATATACAATAGAAAAAAATTCAGACACAGATAATAATATCACAACAGAGAGAACTTATGTTTATGGAATAACACACCAATTGGCTTCAGAAGAAGGACGTTCCACCCAACCGTATACACTACTACTCCAAATCTCAACAACAACATCACCCCTGAGCCAGAGCTATGAATCCACAAGGACAGTTCCAGAGCGAACTTAGCTTCCCAAACAAGTCATCTCTCAAGAACTCACAGGCTTCCCAACACTCACTACAATCTAAGTACCCAGCTCTCTTCTACCCAGCTTGAACCACCCAACGGAAACAACCTCCACCTTTCTTTTCCATGTAGTCCCTCAAGAATTCCTTCTCCTTATTCAGGCCTCCAACGCAACTGGTCCAAAATCTCAATGATGGAACTCTCAGGACCCACAATTGTGAGCCATGTTGGACACAGGCCACTGCATCTCAGACATGCAGGCCTCAAGGCATGACTGGATCATACCAGTGGAAACTACAACCAACCATCCCATGGCTAATTTTGTTGCAGTTTGGTCCCCCTTCCCGAGACCGATACGTAGGTGAGGATGGATGGAGGAGCTAATTGCATGAGAGTGCATGAGGGTAAGAACTAGGTAACACAAAGGTGACAGAGAAGACAAGCCAATGAACAACCCCACAATCGGACCAAGGGTGGGTTTAAGTATGTTCGTGGGGAAATCAGAACCTCCTGGCCTCCCAGAGAAGCTCACGTAACCGATCCCCCCCCTTTAGGAAAAAAATTAACCAATATAGGAATACAATTTTAGCCTCTCAAGCCTGCTCTCTTGTGGAATCATAGCCCCCTATAACTCTAGTCCTTGTCTATCTAGTAGCCAACAATGTATTTATTATTAATAATGATAAAAACATTAGATGTCTTGGGCACACTGGACTTTTAATAATTGTTTGGGAACTTTGGACTCTCAACATCATAACAATACATTATTTAAAATGGGGTGTCAAAACCTAGGGTGTTACATCCCCTTCCCCGTATATTGTCACTGTCCTCAGTGGATATAAAAAACAGAGATCAAAATCTCAAATTTATTCAAAACTTTGCTGCTACTCTGCCCGCATGGAATCTTCATGCTCCCAGGTAGCATCTTTAGTACCATAGCAGGTCCACTAAACTTTTACCACCTCTATAACTCGGTTCCACAGATTTTTACCTTTCTGTCCAATACCCATACGAGATGAACCTGAAAATATCCCTCCATCTCTACCTGAATCACACACCAATCAATAGCATGGTTAGGATTATGTACATATTTCTTTAGTAAAGATACATGAAATACATTATGCACATTCATGGAAGCAGGAAATGCAAGCATGTATGAAACTAGCCCTATTTTGTCCAATATTTCAAACGGACCACAGAATATGGTTGCCATCTTTGTACAACTCCCCAATTTCAAAGAGATTTTCTTGGGCTTCACTTTCAAAAGTACATGCTCCCCTACTTTAAATTCTCTAGTTGTCTTTTTCTTGTCTGCATAAAATTTATGTCTATCCTGAGCTACCTTTAAATTATGCTTAATCTTGATCACCAGGTCTTCCATGTACTTGAGCAACTCCAACCCAAGTACCACTCTATCTGCTGGGTTGTCCTAGCTCACTGGAGTATTGAATCTACTACCATACAAGGATTCAAATGGGCTCATTCTCAATGAATCTTGATACCCATTATTATATGCAAACTCAACCAATTTTAAGTAATCTTCCCACTTAGATGGCTTTTCCATCACATAAATTCTCAACATGTCTTGAATTATTCGATTGACTCTCTTTGTTTGCCCATGTATCTGGGGATGATATGTTGTGATAAAGTTTAGATTTGTGCCAAATCCTTTAAACAATCCCCTCCAGAAATTGGAGGTAAACTTTGTATCTTTGTCAGAGATGATTGTTCTAGGTATCCCATGCAACTTGGAAATTTCCTTCATGAAAATTTTTGCAATATTAGTTGTTGTATATGTTTTCTTCACTGGTACAAAATGAGAATCCTTTGCTAACTTGTCAACCACCACCATGATTGAATCATGATGCTTATTCATTCTGGGTAATGCCGTGATGAAATACATGGTGATAACTTCACATTTATTCTCTAGAATTGGCAATGACCGTAGCAAACCCACTGGGTGCCTATGTTCTGCCTTCACCTTCTGACATTACATACATCACACGATGTAATCAACGACATCCTTCTCCATTCCTATCCAAACGAACTAGATTCTTACTATTGTAATTGTCTTCAGGTAACTAATATGTCCATCATAAGGAACATCATGCATTTCCTTTAGTACCACATTCCTCAGTTCTCCAGAACTAGGAACATAGATTCTATTTTTATGCATGATTAATCCATCTTCCTTTATCTCATACTCCTTTATTTTCTATTGTGCATATCCTTGCTGTACGTTTTCCTTTGCTTGTAGGTAATGTTGATCTGTAACAAGACCATCTAAAATTCTTCTCTTTAAGTCTGTCTGATGCATACTAACAACAGTAGCATGCATGCGATTCACTCTCCTACTAAGTGCATCAAAACTTTATTAACCTTTCCCTTGATATGCTTGATATCGAAGTCATACTTTCTTAAAAATTCGAGCCATCTGATTTTACTGGCATTGAAGGTTGGTTATTCAAAAATATACTTCAGACCAATGTGGTATGTTCTTAATTCAAATTTCTTCCCCATGAGATAATTCCTCCACATCCTGAAGGTGTGAAGAATGGCAACAAGTTCTAAGTCATGCGTGGCATAGTTCCTCTCATGGTCCTTAAGCTTTCTGGACTCATATTCAATGACATGTCCATTTTGCATGAGGAATCCCCCAATTCCTTCCTTAGAATCATCTGTACATACCACAAAACTTTCATTTGGGTCAAAAATCCTTAACACAGGTGCACTAGTAAGTAATTCCTTCAACATATTAAAATTATTTTCACACTTGAGTGTCCATTCAAATTTAGTTCCCTTCTTTTGCAAAGAAGTNCCCATCACTTCTTTGCAAAAGAAGTGATGGGATGAACAATCTTAGAGAACCCTACTATGAACCTTCTGTAGTAGCTAGCTAGTCCCATAAAAGATCTGACGTCTGACACATTTCTGGGTGTTGGCCACCCTCTAATGGCTTCGATATTCTCTAGATCTACTGCTATGCCTTGCTCTGAAATAATGTGTCCCAAGTAATGGATCTGATTTTCATAAAAATAACACTTACTCAACTTGGCATACAACTTATGTTCTCTTAGTACTTGCAATACCAATCTTAAGTGATGTTCATGCTCATCTTCATACTTAGAATAGATAAGTATGTCATCCAGGAATACTATGACAAACTTGTCCAAATAATTTCTAAATATGCCATTCATTAAGCACATGAAGACAACTGGTGCATTGGTCAGTCCAAATGGCACGACTACAAATTAATAATGCCCATACCTAGTCCTAAAGGTTTTCTTATGAATGTCTTCTTTCTTGATTCTTACCTGATGGTATCATTCCCTCAGGTCAATCTTTGAAAATATCTTTTCTCCTCTTAGCTGATCAAAGAGGTCATCAATTCAGGGTAGCGGATACTTGGTCTTTATAGTGTAGTTGTTCAACTGTCGAAATTCAATACACATCCTCAAGGTTCCATCCTTCTTTTTGACAAAAAGTATTGGTGATCCCCAAGGTGAAACACTTGGACGTATGTACCCTTTCTTCAACAATTTGTCAAACTGCATTTGTAACTATTTTAACTTCGGTGTTCTCATTTTGTAAGGTGTTTTTGACACTGGGGCATCTACTGGCACTAAATACATTGAGAAATATATCTCCCTTCTTGGTGGAAATACAGGTATTTCTAGGAATACATCCTCAAATTCTTGTAGTACTGAGAAATCTTCAAGGCTTGGCCCCTTCATATTATCCGGCTCTTCCACCTGAGCTACATACAGTTGACATCCTTTTCTAAAACATCTATTTAGTTGTAAGGCCCAAATCTCCCTTATAGAGATGGGTCTTGGAACTCCTTTCACAATGCTTTGTTTTCCATTTCCATCAAGATATGTAAATGTCTTGTTATAACAATCTAGGACAACATGCTGCTTTTCCAACCAATCCATCCCAATCAGGACATCATAAGATGCCAATGGTATGATATTTAGATCATTACTAGTATTCATGCAATTAAGACTTATGGAACAAATTATGACCATATCATGGATTATTCTTTTGGTTCCAGTGGCTAACTGAACCAAACTTTCTTTTCCAAGCTTACTTTTCTTCAAATGTAATCTATCCACTATCTTAGGATTAATGTAACAATGACTTTCTCCTGAATCAATCAAAATAGAAACATGTTGATTTATGATCTTACCTTCCACCGTGATCATATTGCACTGGTACTCTGCTTTTCGATCATTTAAAGATGCATAGATTCTTCCCATATCTTTGACTATTGTAGCCTCTTGGATGTTGTGAACAGTATTCACTCTGTCTTTTATGTGTGAGAAATCCTTGTATAGGTGATCTTCCTTACATCCCCAACATTGGATTGGTGGTCTTCCCCTTTTTCCCAAGGAATATTCCTTCTTGAAATCTCCCTTAGAATACTGATCTTGATGATTTCTATTAGGCTCATTCCTATTGAAGGCAGATTTGAATCCTTTCCTCCTCTGATTGGACTTCACATTCTTCTTGTCCTTCCAATATTTTTGTAGGGATTCTCTTCCCTATCCTTATTCATAAAGGTATTTAGCCTTCCAAATTGATTCATTCAAGGTCTTAGGTTCATCATACTTGATCTTTTCCTTATAAAAGGTTGGAAATTCGCTTAGAAATATCTGTATTTTCACTTTATCATCACCAATGAACCTGGCATACTTTAACAATCCCAAGAACTTCTTCTCGTACTCAGCCATAATCATGCTTCCCAACTTCAGTTCAAAGAACTCCATTTTCTTTTCATAGAAATGATCTGAGAGCTACTCCTTCTGGAAGTACTTCTTGAACTATTTCCAAGTGATCCTATTTTCATTAACATTCTCCACTTTCTTTAGTTGGTCCCACCACATTGCAGCTTTCACATGTAAATGGTAGGTGGAAATATTGGCTTCCATGTTTGATGAATAGTTATGCAACTGAAAGTATCTCCTCATCCCAAGAAACCATGCTTCGGCATCATCTTCCCTTTCTCTCTCACCATTGAAGGAAGGTGGCTTGAGCTTCCTCTACTCTTCTTACAAACTATCTACCTCTTGTTTCCTCCTTTGTTTCCTAACAGGGGACACTTCTGAGCTTCTTACATGATCAAATGATGAATAAAGATTTATTTCTGAGTAAGAAGGTGAGTGGTTTCCATGAGCTCTGCTAGCACTTATGGAATAACCAGCTCTTCCACGATCATTTCTCCTTTCATAACACTTTTCTTCTTCCTCTTGTCTTGAGTTTGATCCCTTCTTCATTTTCATCTGCAACTGATCCAATCTCTGCAACACTCAAGCATTTATCTGACTTTTATCTCTCATCAGTCTCTCATTGTTTTCTTTGTAGCTCTGCACTTCCATCTTCAAGCTTCTTACCGTTTCTATCAACATTTCCTGCTCTCTTTTTTCCTTGTGTCCGTTAGACTCTGTCTTTGCATTACCAACCCTGGTATTATGTCCTTTGGCCTCCTTATCATGACTAGAGGCTCCCTCGCCTTATTCCATTTCCTCAATACACATCCTGAGCTGATGTGCTAGAGCCTCTTAATTCTACAAAATGTGCAAGAAACCATTTTGTTAGAACTATGCATATGATAAAAAAAAATTGCCAAACCATGTTACAGGTCTCTTTATTAATTTTTTTCATGGAGATCATATCCCCATTCTCTGAAAATAATAGTGTCCTATTATCCTTAGCCTCACACCAATTTTCATCCTACGCGGGTGCTTCCTTCAAACCACCTTCCCAAGTGATCACGACTAGAAACTGTGGCTAAATCCTTCCTTATCATTTTTCTCTCTCGGAGAGAACCAATTCAGCCCTTAGCCCTCCTTCCATCAACTCTCAATATGCATATGACCATGGCCATCACCCTGTGCTTAGATGAAAAAGAACTTGTTCGAATATTTGGGACTTCGAAACCCTCAACCAGGACCAGATCAATGCTCCTCTTCCTCCTTCACGATCAACGATCAAGATCCACTTCGGGACTCCATGCTTTGGGAGTCTCAACTTTCCTTTTTTGCCTCCTTTGGGAATGCTTTTACCTGGAGTTAATGATTTTTTGACGTGTGTCTTCCCATAGATTGATGACTATGGATCGCTTCGGCTCTTTGGGATTTAGAAGTTTCAAACATCCCTCCTGCACTTTCTCTGAGAGTGCTTTCTCCCAAAGTCGATGATCTTTCGATGTGTGTCTTCTGGAATCAACGGTCGAGATGCACCCTGACCTTCGAGCCTTCAAGAGTTTTCAACCCAACGCAACCTATCACATATTTCCCCTTTGGCTTGCCCAGTCTCTAGACTACACGATCTGTCTCCAGGTGGTGAAATACTGGAAGCAGACACGTGGCCCAATTAGGTGGGTGACACATGTCACGTTCTAATCGAATTTTCAATACTCCAAATGCTCAAAAAGTACTAACATGTGGCACACATCCCATGTTTCCACATCATCCTAGGTGACGTTCATAATCCAGGTCACTTCAGAATTATGGGGTCCACATCACCTCTAGGTGACATCATCGTGCCCCACGACTTCAACTTTGCGAGCTTCGGGACTTCAGGAGTTTTCATACTAGCACACTTCCAATTCTCCCAAACTCTAAATTATCGAACTGGCCAATATGTCACCATGTTTCCTCTTGGATCGGATGACTAAGACTCACTTTAGGTATTTACCCAAAGTTCATGGATTTTCTCCACATGTTCTCCTCAGTCTGATGGCTATGTTTTTACTTCGGGGATCTAGACTTCAGATATCTCAAACTTCAACCTTTTTACTAAAAAAAAATGTTTTTGTCCGAAGATCACGATCTTCTGACATGTGTCTCCCATAGATTGATGACTACGATTCCTTTGGGACTCTAGACTCTAGAAATATCAATTTTCAAAACTTGTTTCGCCCCATTGGATTTCATCCTGGCCCCATTGGCTTTCATCCAAAGCCCTGGATCTAGTGACTTGTGGATCTCAACAGATCAATGGATTAGATCCTTTCGGGTCTTCAAGTTTCGAAAGTCTCAAACTTCAAACCCCCTCCTCTCTCACTTTTTCCTGGAGTGTTTTATGTAGAGCACATGATCGGTGGATGCATGTACTCATATAGATCGACGATTCCCAACTACTTCGGCTCTTCGGAGGTTCATCGCTCCAGCCCTAATATGTCACATCACTGCATGCATTTCAATTTGAGGGGGCGTGCATCAGGGTTCTGGAGTAACCTGCAATTCTCATGACGCTAACACATATCCCCTTGGCGAAAATGTGGTTTGGATTACGAGACTTCCTTGGGAAATTAACTCCCATGCAAATCGGTTCCCCGCAATGCCTGCTGGCCATTGATCTCTCTCTCCAATGGGATCAGAGAGTCGTGACCTGAACCTTGCTTCATTTTTATCGGACGACCCCTGATCACCTATCCTCTGATCGAACGATCTCAGATCTCTCCTGATCCTACAGTGGCGATCGCTCCTAAATTCAATAAGAGTGATCACAATCCTTCAAACCCTTAGAAAATATCTATGATGTTTTGTATCCTACGTAGCTTCTGCAATTCCATTCCTCCTGAGCTTTTCACTTTCATGGTCAGAGTTCGATCTCGACCATGAGACTCTGACCAATAGAACAGGCCCATACCGACCGGGTTTTTCAACCAGAATCTCTAATACCAATCTGTAACATACCCAACGAGCCATAGGTCAGGGTATGCTACCTGCAAGCCCACGCTTGTACTTATTTCTCATACTGATACCTTGTTTGTTTAATAAGTATGCATAAGCTAAGAGAATTAAATACATGCACAACAATATCCAACAAACATGCATGTTCTAAATATTCAATTTACGATAATTAAATATACAACTGAAAAAAATTCATACACAGATAATAATATCACAATAGAGAGCACTTATCTTTATGAAATATCACACCAATTGGATGCAGACCAAGGAAGTTCCACCCAACCGTAGACACTACTTCTCTAAATCTCAACAACAATATCACCCCCGAGCCAAGGCTATGAATCCACAAGGATGGTTCCAGAGTGAACTTGGATTCCCAAACCAGTCATCTCTCAAGCGCTCATAGGATTCCCAACACTCAATGCAATCCAATTACCCATCTCTCTTCTACCCATATTTCACCACCTGAGAGAACAAGCCTCCACCTTTCTCTGCCATGCAGTCCCTCAGTAATTACTTCTCCTTATTTGGGCCTCCAGCGCAACTGGTCCAGAATATCAATGTTGGAACTCTCAGGACTCACAGCTGTGAGCCATGCTAGACACTGGCCATTGCATCTCAAACATGCAGGCCTCAAGGCACAAATGGATCACACCAAAAACCACTATAGCCAACTATCCTGTGGCTAATTCTATTGCAGTTCGTTCCCTATTCCCGAGACCAATACATAGGTGAGGATGGATGGAGGAGGTAAGTGCATGGGAGTGTGTGAGGGTAAGAATGAGGTAACACAAAGGTGATGGAGTAGACAAGCCAATGACCAATCCCACAATCAGACTAGGGGCAAGTTTAAGTATGTTAGTGGGGAAATCAAGAACATCCTGGCCTCCCCAAGAAGCTCACGTAATCGATCCCCCACTTTAGGCAAAAAGGTAATTAACATAGGAATAAACTTTTAGCCTCTCAATCCCCCTCTCTTGTGGAATCATAGCCCCCTATAACTCTAGTCCTTGTTTTTCTAGCAGCCAACGATGT
The DNA here is from genome assembly GCA_032191745.1 of Picea mariana. Taxonomy (NCBI): domain Eukaryota; kingdom Viridiplantae; phylum Streptophyta; class Pinopsida; order Pinales; family Pinaceae; genus Picea; species Picea mariana. The sequence goes on along the minus strand of JASDQU010505996.1, from coordinate 14,102 downwards.
ATTTATTATTAATAATGATAAAAACATTACATGTCTTGGGCACACTGGCCTTTTAATAATTGTTTGGGCACTTTGGCTTCTCATCATCGTAACAATACATTATTTAAAGTGGGGTTTGAAAACCTGGGGTGTTACACTAATGTATCACTACCTACTAGTGTAGTTTCTAAGCACATCACAATCTTCCCAACCTTCACCTGAGTAGTCACATTTTGTTGGTTGAGAGAGACTCAAATATTGGGTAGTAGTCTTGCACTAAGCCAATACTTTTGTTGATCATATTGAAAGTGAAATGTCAGCCTATGAAACAATATCTTGAACCACTAGTCATAGCCCCATACAGTTTCTCTATCATGTTGCTTGATCTCTTTGATCTCAGTGATACATTGCAATTATAAATTAAGCTTTTAAATCTATCTAAGCAGATATCTCTTAATCTCTGTCAGGGACCTAGTTTTTTATGCTAGCATATCTTCCTTATGCTTCGTATATCACATCATATCTCTATCTCCAAAGGTTGTCTCCAACTATGCTATATTTGACGCTTCATATGTAATCCTCTTCACATACCATATAGGTTAAAAGGTATAACAATGATGTTCTACATCATCTTTATTGATCCCATGGAACATGGGTAGCCTCAAAGTTGCATCTTGATTCACCATCCTCACTCTAGTGTTGTGTCATATGGACTAGATACAAGTTTTTATTGTGTTTGATACTCATGTCGAAACTCTTCCTTACGAAGTATTGTTGACTTTGTCCTCTTCTTCGCTCATTTATTCTCTTCTTCTTTTCTCTACTCGTTATTCTTCTGCTCTTATCTATGCATGTATATTGATATCTCTTCCTAATTACAAATATGCAAGGGGGGTGGTTCAAAGAGGAGGTTCACCCATCTTCTCTCATCATATTTGTTGAGGGATTGGAAAGTGCTTCCTATGTATAGCTGCACAAGTCCATTCAGAATAGTTAAATCCTCTTCCCCTTCTTAGAGGGGTTCTTTGTCGTCTTTGCCTACATTAGAGCCTTTACTTTGTTCTTTGTCTTCCATTGATGTTGTTGTATATCTCAACAGCCAGGGGATCTAACTTTGTCTTGTTTGACCCTAATGCCACTAATCTTGGTATCCTCACTTGATACTCTACTCCTAATGGTGCGTCTCTTCCAAGACATATCTCCTTGTGTGCTCCTCTCTGGCACAACATTCTCTCATGGACATCTTCCCAATGTTGTCTCCTTCCTCTTCATTTTGGGTCTAACCCCTCGTCCTTCGCCCTTTGTTATCTTCTTTCTGCTCTGTTGTTTGGATTTACTCCTTAGCTCAAATATTCTTGTCTATTTATCAAATCTTTCTCTCCTCTTCTCTTATAGGTCCATTATATTCTCACCTCATCTCAACCTCTTCTAGGTCCTCTCCATTGGATCCATTTTCCCTCTCTCCTTCCCCATTCTTTCCATTCCATCCTTCCTTCACTCGGTTAAATCAAAGTTCAGTTGCTTGATTCCATTTATTATACTAACATTTTAGTCTATTGAATGTACTTTGGTCCAACACCAGTGTGGTTCTTGGACTCTCAACATAGTGTTAATAGTTGTCTCCCTCTTCAACCATTCATATAATAGGCAAGGAAAATCAACAAATAAAATTTCATGCAGATCCATGTATATATACCTATGTTTCTAGAATTCAACATTGGTTACATATCCTTGGTCTCCTATCTTACAAACTCATCTTCCTTCACTGATAACCAATCCTATATTTCCTCCCAAGATAGATTCCATCTCATTCTTTCCCTTTGTCATGTAACAAAAAACCTTGATGTCCTCACAACAATACCATTTCTTGGCACACACCTCTCCTATCATTGGGGGAGTTAATACCTAGGGCTTGTCAATATTTGAACAACAAATCTCCAAGGTGTTGGCATGCCAATTTTTAGTTGAGGAACGAAGAAGGTCTCACCCGAGAGGTCATGACAATCATAGAGACCATCTTGTCTTGTGTCAAATATCAAGGGAATTTGTGCACAAGGAAAACTCTTAAGATCACATACATTCATTCATTCATGATCCATTAACACGATAATTAGCATTAACCATTAACTGAGATGTACATTCAACTCAGGAAACACATATCAATTTGAAAACAGGATTAGAAATTGAATATGAATTTGTATTATATTCATGAGTTCCAAATTTCTTATAGAAACAAACTCATATCACATAGTATTGTGCTTCTATGATTTGTTTCATTCCACGGTCATTCCATTACACTATGTTATGCGCTCTATCCCCATTTTCCCAAAAACCTAACTCTATTAGAGACTCTTTTAAAACCTAAAAAAAAATCCAACTCAAAAGTGGGTTGTTCTCCTTCTTTTCTTTCTTTAGACTCTATTTTCTCCTTCTCCTTTTTCTTTAGCTCTCCATCACTTTCTTCTCTTCTCCACTCTCTCTAGTGATCTCTAGATACACATACATTTTATGTGCGCATGCTGTTGGTTGTGGAGCCTGATTATCTTCCTGATTCAGAGGTCCTTGCTTTCAACCATGTTTATACCCCATGAAGTATTTACAACCCAGAAGTATGTACACTCTTCCACGTGGGGGAGTGCAGAGGGGGGGTACCCCCTCTGCGGGGTTCGAGGGGCCTATCCCCCCGGTTGGGGGGTCTAGGGGCAAGCGGGCCCCCAGCAGGGGTTCGGGGGAAAAGCCCCCGAAGCAAAAATTGCCTTATAAAGGTATATTGTAATTTCATTATAAATCTGGACCGTTCATTATAAGGTCACAGATCTAACGGTAGAGATTATGTTAGGGTTTTTTCCCCTAGAAGGCAACCCTCTTTTATGAGGGAAATGTATTTGTGGCTAGGGAGGGTGGTGAATATTGTATTCTGAGAGAGGAGACTATGAGAGAAAGAAGAGGAAGTTACAGCGGGTTTTGCTGTAGGTTGTATCCCTTCATTTGCTGGATAATAATAAAGGAAGGACCTGGGAATTTCTCTGGTGGACGTAGCCCACATTGGGTGAACCACGTAAATCTATGTCTCTCTTGTATTGTGTGTCTTCTGTGTTTTGTTTCTGCATTTCTTTTATTTTATTTCTCCGCGGTCCTGTTTTTCTAACAACTGGTATCAGAACATAAGGTAACTCGTAGGAAAAGAGGGTTCCTGGTTCGAGTGGGAGCAATATCAGAAGATGGAAATTTTAGGGTCAAGAAATTTAATGGACAAAACTACCAGTTATTGAAGATGCAGATGGAAGACTGTTTATATCAAAAGGATCTATTCCTACCATTGAGTGGAGTAGCAAAGAAGCCGGCAGCCATGAAGGATGAAGAATGGAAGATTCTTGACAGAAAGGCTCTAGGAACGATACGGCTGAGCCTGGCAGCGTCGCTGACTTTCAATATTTCGAAAGAAAAGACAACGAAGGGTTTGATGGATGTGTTGGCCAAATTGTATGAAAAACCCTCAGTGTCGAATAAAGTATTTCTAATGAAGAGATTATTTAATATGAAGATGTCAGAAGGTGGGTCTGTTGTAGATCATTTAAATGAATTTAATACGGTTACTAATCATCTAAGTTCTATAAAAGTGGACTTTGATGATGAGGTTAGGGCTCTTCTAATCTTGTGTTCATTGCCAGAAAGATGGAATGGCTTGGTCATGGTTGTAAGTAACTCTGTCTCTGGTTCAAATACTTTAAAATTTGATGATGTTGTTGGTGTTATCCTTAGTGAGGAAATGTGACGGAAAATCACAGGTGAGACATCAGGAAATGCGTTGAACATGGATAGCAGGGGAAGACAAAAGGATAGAGGAAAGAGCTCAGGAAACCGCGGAAATTCTAGGAAGGGCAGATCCAAATCCAGACTTGGAAAGATAGAGTGCTGGAATTGTGGGAAGAAAGGACATCTCAAGAAAGACTACAAAGCTCCAAAGAAACAAAGAGATGAATAGCAGGAGAGAAATCAGGAAGCAAATGTAACAGGTGATGCATTACAATATGCTTTGATTCTTTCTATAGATAATATTTCTGAGTCTTGGGTAGTAGATTCAGGAGCTTCATTTCATGCCACACCCCATAGGAAACATTTTCTAGATTATGTTCAAGGTGATTTTGGACAGGTTCATTTGGGTGATAATAAACCATGCAAAATTGTTGGAATGGGAA
>JASDQU010505994.1:65922-88294 GCA_032191745.1 Picea mariana | reverse complement strand
AGAATAGTATTACCTTCAAATATAGCAAAAATCATACCATTATCCATCAAACAAACTTGGGTCCATTACCCAAACCTGGGTTCTTCAACTTCACATGGTCATAAATCTCTAACTGTGAGGAGTTATGTGACATTCTACATACCACCGAAAATGACATGAAAAGAACTATCCATCTAGGATAGTTTCCTTGACAAATTCACTGTCCTTCATCTCATTATTTCATAATTAAGCATGGGTTCTCTTACTCTGCAAATCGTCTTCCCGTGAGGACTTTCACCATAAGGGGACCACTTTGGAGTTCATCCATATTTACTTCTTATCAACCATGAAAAAATAGTAATGAGTGATATTTACATCAAACAATCTTGGGTCCATTACCCAAACCTTTGTGCTATGGGGATTTCTTCAAGGGTTGACATCAATGACAACCAATCTTAATCAACATTCCTCACATCCAAGCTTGACCCATAGGGGAATCACTCATCATTATCTCACTTTCCATCTCAATCCCCCTTGGGTCATCGTGATTCCCCCTTTATGGTGACTTATCATCACTAAAGCGAGGGGAGTGTCTATATGAGGTGACAATGGGTAGGTGACAGTGGCTTTACCCAATCTACAAATTGTGCAATAACAATGCCTAGTCCATAGATCTTTGCAAGGCCTTGGCATGCCCTCTCAAAGAACCCCCATGGTTTGGTTTTGTTAATAATTAAAGGTTTTAGGACTCTAGTTACCTTTGGAGTTAGTGAATCCTTATATAACGAAAGCATAACAATTACTTGTTTTGAGACTTTGATGGATGGGAATGCTTTATTTTCAAATAGGCTCACATTTTGGGTCAGCCATAGGCCCCAAGAGACTAGTACTAGTAGCACCTTTTAGGAAAGAAGTCTTGGATTCGAACATAATTCTTTAAAATAATTTAGAATTTTATCCTTTGACCACAAATTTGTGATCCCCATATGGTTCTCCACTTTGGTCCAAACTTATTTGGAAAAGTTGCATTGCAAGACGAGATGAGCATTGGTTTCCTTTGTCGTTTTACATAGATAACAGATTCCTAGTCCCTTTTGTCCAGATTTTTTTAGAGTTGATCCCAGGAGATAACTCTACCTTTGAGAATCTACCAATAAAAGAGAATGGCTTTCAGAGGCCCTTTGATTTTACAAATATGATTGCACCACCAAGGAGTGTTTTCTTCCCCATTATCCATCAACAAATAATAACCTAATTTGGCAGAGTAATACCCACTAGACTGGGGGGGGGAACCCAAGCTAATTCATCAAAGTTTTCTGACAGGTGAATATGTGATCTCTAGAGTTCTAAAATGTAGCCAAACCAATCATGCGTCCAACTATCCTCTAATTCCATAGCCGAGGCTAAGAACTAGATATGTGCCCATATGCAAGACGCCTCCACATTTGCAACATGATTTAGAGTGTATAATCCTTTCAAATGTAGGGCATGAATAAGCTCTTTGTCATAAATATTCTTCCACCACACCCGACGATTACATCGAAGCCTATTTTCACTTGGGACCCATTTCCTACCTTCCAAGCTCGATACTTACCGAGCATTAGAAAGGCCTGAGACAATTCCCTCCATTGCGTTGACACATTTAGGGCGTGCTTGTTCCTTTGGAAAATCCAATCCACTATAAAGAGTGGGGAAATGTATTTAGCAATAGGAATATGCTTCCAAAGACTCTCTTGTCTTAGGAGGACCCATAATTACTTGGCAGTAAGTGCCTAACCAAACAAAACTCTGTCTTTTAGAGCCCAGCCTCCCAAAGCTTTGGGTTTTGATAAGCATTTCCAACTTGAAAGGTGCAAGCCCTTATAGTCCACACTACCTTTCCAAAGGTAATTGAAGCAAATTTTCCTAACTCGGGAAAGAATTCCTTTTGGAATCTAAGTCATGAGGTGCTAGAAGATAGGGATTACATCCAATATTGATTTGATAAGTATTGGTTGGCCTCCCCTTGAAATCCAGTGATTACACCATAGGTTCTCTTTGCACTCTACCTTTGATACAAGCCACAACCAATCTGCAATTATGTATTTATTTGACTTGATGAAAAAACCCAGGTATATTAAGTCATCCTCCACTTCTTTTTGTTCAAAATGAAATGATTTTTTAAATAGAGCCCGATGCTCTTCTTTGACAGTAGGAAAATAAATGGTAGATTTCCTTTCAGTAACAACCATTCCCTTCACTGCAATAAATAGGGTTAGAATATTCTTTAAGGTGCGACAATCTACAACAACACAATGATACAATCAAAACATCATCTACAAATAACAGATGTGTGAATCTAGTCAAAAACTCAGAGTTGACACCTTGAAAGGAGTGTGTATGTCTTGATTCTATCAAGGCCTGACTTAGGCCTTCCTTTACCGAAAGTAAGAGATAGGGGGATAATGGGCAGCCTTGACTAAGCCCCCTGCCTGATCTAAAGAATGAGGAACCAACACCATTGATTAAAATTGCAAATGAAGCTGAAGTAACACACACCATAATTCATTTGACAATCTGCAATTCAAAACCAATGTGGAGCAATAAGAGCCGAAGGGATAACCATGGGAATCTATCAAAAGCTTTTGATAAGTCAATTTTAAAGACTGAGACCTCTTTCCTTTGTGTTTTGATTGTATGGATGCCATCCTATGTCGCTCCTATAGCTTCATGAATGAGCCTTCCCTTCAGGAATCCTAATTGTTCTCGAGATATATAATTTGATAGTAGTGCTTTAAGCCTCATTGCTATGATTTTGGAGTGTATTTTATAAAGATTGTTACATAACACAATTGGTCTAAAGTCATCAAAAGGTAGAGAGGTAATCTGATTTTGGGATCAGAGCTATGAATGCGGAGTTTATGCTATGTTTTAACTTACCCTCTATTCCGATTTCTTCCTTTACTCCAAGAAGATCCCGCCCCACACACTCGAAAAAGTCCCTGTAGAAGTCAATTGTTCGACCATCGAGGCCTAAGTTTTTGTCCTTTTTGAAGGACTCCAGAACCCCACTAAGCTTTTCCTTTATTATTTCTCTATAGAAATCTATGATATCTGCATGCTCTACCATCTTCAGAAATAGGGCTAGGAGATTCAAGATGTCCCCAATAGATTCATGATTATTTTTAGCAAACAATTCTTTGAACTAGCTCACCCCTAGGTCAACAAGATCAACAAAACCATTTTTCTTATTCCCAAATGGATCCTCTAGTTCCCAAATAGAATTGTTATTTTTCCTATGGTTTGTGAATTTTTGGAAAATTTTGGAATTTTGATCTCCCGCTTCTAGCCAAATAGCACAACTCTTAAGTCACCATGCCTATTCATTTTCAAGTAATATGGAATACACTTGGTTTCTAGAGTTTTGCAATGATCCTTGACCACTAATGACACCCGCGATGCTCCTATGGCTTGTTCATACAACTCCTCTAATTCTGTTTCTACCAAATTTAATTCAATTGTAGAAGACCGATTGCATTTTTTGGCCCACGTAGAGACTTCCTTTTTTAGTTTTTGAAGATTTTGTACAAATTGTTCATTGGCGAATAGACGCCCGTTCACCTGAAACAGAGTCCAAGTGGTACAAACCAGCTTCTTAAAGTCCTCGATATTATCCCAACGAGAGTTATAGTTGAATGGCGATCATGGTTTCCCATCTAATCGACCAAGTTCCAAAAAGATGGGCCAATTATTTGAGCATCGGATTGGGCCCACCCATGAACAATAATTTCCAATGATCTGTAGCAGGATTTCATTGACTAAGAAGCGGTCCAATCACTTATGAATTCCTTCATCCCCACTTCTATTATTGAACCGGGTTGGTCTTAGCACATTTGGTTCCACATCAACTAGATTGCAAGCTTCAAATTTCTCCAGGAAGAAATTAGACAATTTTTCCTCACATCCCAAACTACCCCAAACTTCATCCTTGTTAACCATGCAATTTAAATCACTTCCAATAATTAAAATTTTATCAGTTGTCAGCCTAGAGTCAAATATTTTTTTCCAAAATTCCTCCTTCCCAACATAAGGGTCATATGCATTGAGAATTTTTAGTTGTTGGTTCAACTCAATGCTAAATATTCATGTAAAAAGACAAGAGGCAATGGAATATGAGTTAGTGAGATTAACTCTAGGAGAAAAATAGATTATTAATCCACCTGACATGCCTGCAGAGTCTAAGCCAATAAAATTCTAGCAAGGGAAAAGACATTCTAAATCGAAAAGGCAGGATTCAAATCTACCCACAGATTCCTGAATAAGCAAAATGTTTGGTTTAGATTCATCACTGAGTCTGCGGAGGGATAGTTTTTTGGATTTCCCTCCTAAGCCACGAACATTGACAAACATAATGATAATGGGGAAACCTTTCTAAAGGTCATCCCTGCTCTAAGGATCCATGTGATAAGTGTTTTTCTCCCTTGGGATACCTATGTGGAAGCACGCTCTTGTGAATGCTTTATTGTTGATTTGTGGCCAAATTTTGGGTGTGCACTCTCCTTAATGAAATCAAATCCTAAACCCCCCTAACATACACAACCATGTCCATGGGAATGAAGGAGATATGACTCCCTCCCCAACGAAAGGGAGAAAGGATTCGATATGATCTCGTCTCGGCCTAAATGGGGAGTTGTGGTCATTGGTTTTCCTTCACGGGCATGGGTGTCGAGCTTATCAATGACAATCATATTCCTAGAGACAATTGGGGGGATTCAATCTAACTTGGGAGAGGCATGGTCCCCACCCCCACCCTAGCATTCAAATCATTGACATATATTGTAGAATTGAGTGGTAGGAAGGTGTTACACATTATTTTCATCATCCCTATGACCGTTAATGATGTAAACATGTCTGTAGTCTTCAGAGGGGTCAGTGGCCTGAGTTCCTGAAGAAAGAAGAGAGAAGAACTTTTTTTGGGAAAAGAAGTTGTATTCTCCTTTGTAAAAATCCTATTAAAGAGGATGTTCGCAGGTTGCTATATAGGCAGGGTGCGAGAATGCCTGATTCTCGTAGGCTGCACCAGATCTGGGTTGTGAGAGGTTCACAGGTTGCTCTATAAGCAGGGTGTGAGAATGCTCATACGTGGAAAAAACGAGCATCTTCTCGATGCTTCTAGAAGGAGAAAATTCCATTGTGAGGTGACATCTGAATGGTTTGTATCTTGCTTTCATGATTTAGTGGGATCATCCTAACCTCCTCACCTTATCCTCTTCAGCTTATAAAAGGAGAGGAGCTCTCATGAAGAAAGTTAGCTGTTTTTGGCTTGGGATTGTTAGCTTGGTTAGAGTGGCTTTGAGATTTGCTTTGTCAAGATAGATTGTGAGTAGCTATCAGATCCATGGTCTCAAAATCCTTGGAGCAAGAAGCGTGTGGGGAATGAAGGATAGTTGGAAGGGACCTTACGACATCAAGGCCATGGTTGTAATCTCTCTTTCACATTTAATATGATACAGTAATATGATTTTTTCCTATAAAGCTTGTTGTGTTTTATTGTATGATTCCTTGATCACATACATAGGTTTATATTAAGTTTATGCTATTACTATCACTTTGGTTGGTTGTGTTCTTTTGCAGGATCATCATTGTATGAATGTTGGAATGGAGCTATGATGGCGATGGTGAGAGGAAGCGACGTTTAAACGGTATGTCACCTATCCCTCTCTAGTTAGTAAATTCAATATTTAAAACTTAAGGAAAGCATCATGTTCTGGTGTATTTTGTTCTAGATCTAGGTGGATCTAGGGAGATCAGTTAGTGTCTGCACCTACCGATTTATCCAATAACAGAAGGGAGGTTTTGTAGGAGCTGACTTATAAGAGGTGTAGAGATCCTATGCTGTCGATGTGCAAATTGTTTCTAGATTGTTGCATTGTCCTTAGGAAATTTCTAGGTTTCTTGTTAGTTTTTCCAAGACATAAGCAATCTCCACACCTGACTCTGCCAAAACGATTGCACACGAGGGATGTACCTTCTACACTTTTAGGGAGATCTCATCTTGAATCAGGATAGAAGCCCCACCAAACACATCACCAACGCTAGCCATGGAGGGAAGTGTGGGTGCGAATTCATTTTTGATAGGATTTTACTTGTATTGTGGAAGAGATGACTCGACACAGTCACCGGAAGGCTCTGAACTTTGAAAACTTAGTTCACAGTCTGCATGCAAGTGCCCAAATTGATGACAACGTGAGCAACAAAATGGAAAATGCAAATAGTCCAATTGTTGAGTATATGCTTTGTCCCCCAAGACTATATCCATGGATTTGAAGAGATTGTGCATGGGATCTATTTCCACTAGGATTTGTGCTACAGAGCGATAATTTGAGGACGTGTACCATTTGTCTACAGTTATAAACATGCCCAGAACCTTGTTGATGGCTCTTAAGCCCTCATTTGACCAGAATTCGATGGGGAGGTTGGGAAGTTTAATTTGGATCAGGGGACTCGATAAAATCTCCTCCTTAGTGTCAAAAAGGGGATGCCATGGCTTAGATAAGAACATGTAGTGATCCTAGTACCATTGTCTTATAGGAATAGACTTTGCACCAACCTTTGACTTAAAAATCACCCCCATCCAACCTCTGGATAGTAAGTTGCATATTGAGGTGTAACCTAGAGACGAACATAATTCTTTTCCATCCAAGCAATAACCATGTTAAACACCATTCTCCTACCCATGAATTTGTCGACTATGGATCGACCATGCAGATCTGTTGTTTGGGAAACTTTAATATCTTCTCCAACTATGAGCACCACTCTACCTCCCCTTGATTTTATGGTCTTTCATTGTTTTTTTCCTAAACTTGTTTGAATACATTCAACATTATCTATCTTCTAGACCAGAGTGGGCGAGTTTAGAGAGTGCTCAGTACCTTCCTCGCCCTTCTCTATATCAAATGATGTTTTCTTTATCTGAGTTGGTTGGTTCAATACAGAGATGAATGCCTTCAATGCCTCACACGAATCCCCTAGGGATATGCATCTTTGACTTATCTCTACCTCTAGATAAGCTATATCCAAGGATCCCAATGCAATTGGGAGGCAAGGCTACATGATGATCTCCTAACAATTGACTGACAAGGGGCCCTCAAATCCCACCTATGTTTGTGTGAGCAATCTTCATGCATGAAATGATGTGCATTATGGGGTAACTTCAGGGATGAGAAAATATCTAATTCTGACAGGAGATTGTCAAAATAGTCTACGAGTGGATCGTTGTAATATCTCAAACTTTTAAATTATTAAGATTTTATTTTATTTATGTAATAAATTATTGTTTGATTTGAGTTTGATCAAGGGTGGCTAATTTTTTTTTGAAGACATTTTAAATATTTATTTAATAAAAAGAAGGAAATAACAATTTGAAGGTAATTGTTAAGAGTGATTTTTGTCCCTCAAGGAGGAATGACGAGGGACATTTTATGAAAGATCAAGTGGCAAGAACTTGGATCGAACTCAAGTGATGCAAGGAGCATCTTCCCAAGAAATATGGTCAAAATCAAGTGAGAGTTAGAGTTGAGCAGGTGGCTCATTAATGACCAAAAATTCCTAGGAAAGTGAATAAAAAGACTTCACATGAATTGAGTAGGAGGCTCTCATGACTGGGAAAGATACGATAGCATCGAGTTGTGTGGAATTAGAGAGGAAGTTTTGCAGGAATAAGAACTACAGTCTTCGTCCTTCTGATTCAAGGATCAAGCTCGAGGGTATTCAGAGCAAGTGTTTTTGGCTGTTTTGGATTAAGGTTGGGAGGAACAACGACCTTCAGATTGTTGTTTCCTCCATCTCTTCAGTTGCGAATTTATACATGTCCCGATTTCTATATATTTGCAATTTTTTTAGTAGGAATGTTGAAATAGAAAACATAGTTATGAGTTGAATATAGACAATAATAATTTAGTCATGTGATTTATATATTGTGGGGTTTATATATCATTTATGTTTATATGCAAATAGATAGTGTTTCTGCTTTCCAATCTCAATAGGTAAATTATTGTTTATGTTCATATAGATAGTTACATTTTAAATTCATAGCAGTCAAAGAAAAGAAAGAGAGACGTATATCACCTCTGTTTAGTTACAGAGTTTTAATTTTTATTTCATAGCAGTCAACGGAATTAGAGACATATAATTCTGATACACGGATAATTATCAGATTCAAATAAAAGACAAATCGATGCAGAGATTCTTAAAGAAAACAATACGAAAAACGTAGTAAAATAGATTTACATGCTACTTTAAATGCATATATAGTTATAAATATTTTACTAAGGAAAGTAAATACAAATTACAAAGGGTCTTCCTTATAATCATACTGTAATTATAAGCATGCAATTACATTTCGTAAAAGAATGGTACGAGACCAGGTAAATATAGGCGAAACGATAAATATAGTGAAAATGAAATCCGTGTTAACATTCCAGAAGGACAAACGAAACCCATAACGATTTGTTCAACTTAAAAGAACTTAAGTATACCAATACATAAATACCATGAAAATCCATCTATGGTGAATACCGTAGCCCTAAGTAAACAAAATAGCTTCGGAACTCTTGAAGTTCAGTCCAGTCTCAAAATAAATATTACATCTCTGTTCAGAGGTAACTTGGAAGCGTTACTATGGGAAAACCATAATCTTTAAAAGACTAATTATATATTTACAACCCATTCCGAATCTGAAATTTGGAAATAAATAACTATTGTATACATATTGAGCTTGAAATCCACAGCTCGACTTTTGGAGATTAAACCGTAAGAAATGCATACCTAATTTTGAGATAGTGCCATCCACAAGTTTCATTTTGAAATAGGTTGTTACGCCCAGTTGGTTTGCACCCAAAATGAAAACAACAAATAAAATTCGTTAGTGCTTGTTCAAGCTCTTAGAATAAATTCAACAAGAATAACTCTATTCAACAAGAACTCCTACAGAGTAACTCCACATGCAGAGCAAACTCACAGAGTAACTTCTCACACAGAGAAAGTTTATAGGGTGAGTCCTCGCCCAGAGTAAGCCTACATGGTAACTCCTCGCACAAAACAACTCTTACAGAGTAAGTCTCTTCATAACACTCTTACAAAGAGCTCATTTTCTCAGAACACAACAGTTTTCTTACAGAGAAAACCAGACTTGAGAAATGACAACCTCATGGTTTCAGACAACCTCGTAGGAATCCCGAAACTGTCGTTGAAATTGAGATCCAATACTTCCTCCAAGTGGTGGTTTTTCGGAGCAACACTTGTTTAAAATTAACAACCAAGATCATATCGTATTAAACCTCCTTTAAAACCTTGACATGACTTCACCAAATGTTTTCCAGATGTCTTCCATTTACCTTTGTAAAGGACGACGATCACAACAACTATTAACATCGTATAGTATGTAAATTTAATAGGAGTGATGTGTTGATTTAACGTGCAATATGTCATAAAGTATAAAAGGATACTTTGGTTCGATGTTGGCATAAGGAAAACTAAATCGTATACCCTAAATATTTTTTTAGAATGATACAGTATGCGAGGTTTTCACAAAGACCTATAATATTATAGTATGCGAGGTTTCCACAAAGACTTATAATGTCATTTGAAGGACATATGTTGTATATTGATAGACTTTAGATGGATTTATAATGTTAATAAGTTTTAGTTCAATGGATATAAAATTGGTAATGTTTCTATGTAACTTCTTATATATCAAGAATGAATAAAAAAAAGCTTAGAGTGACTATAGGTTTGTTATTTTGATCAATAAATATGGATCTATAATATTAATATAATATTAATAGGAACCTTAAGGTATAGCATACAAATGTTGGTACATATGTAAATTGCATTTATGCTATTTAAAAAAATAATAAAAATAAAAAATTAGGGTTTGTGACAAATGGTATCAGAGCTGAGGTTTCAACACTTGACCTAAGAGGGCTCAACATAATAAAAAGATTACATATAAATTATCATACCAGTGAGAAGTCTTACTCTTTATTTTTCAAAGTAGACTGATAAAATTTATGAATTTTCTTCTCACTTATTATTATACAGGGAGAAAGGAAAATTTTCTTGTTGTATTGCTATACAAAGAAGGACAAAAGTTTTGATGTCAGGAGAAGCGGTTCTTGTCCCAAACATCATGATAATGTGGAACAAGAAAATTTTAATGAAAAGAATATCTAGGTAAATCTAAAGGAAAGTAGAAATGATAATCAATCAGAAATGTTACAAACAATTAAGGATTTAAAGGCATAATTACAAAGTGTGAAAGTTGATAACGATCTTATCCTAAAAGAACAAGAATTAAATGATGTATTAATAAACAAATTGCATGATCGTGGAAACCTTAAGAATAAGGAATTTGGCTCTAACGAAATTGGAAACGAAGCATGCAAACGAAAAGTAAGAAAACAAGCATCTTTGAATACTGACACTAAATCTACTAATGAGAAATTGGATAATAAAAGAAAACAAAAATATGAAGATTCAAGTGAAAGTAGTGATCTTAACCAGTTGGAAACTAAAAAGAAGCACAAGTCTTATTATGAAATCACTAGGGAATTTAAAAAGATCAATCCCCCTGTGTTCAATGGTGAAATTGAAACAGGAGAAGAAGTTGAAGCATGGATTTCAAGAATGAAGAAATACTTCCAAATATATAATTATTCTAGCGAATTAAAAGTGAAAATGACAATATATAACTTGATTGGGAAAGTTGATATCTGGTGGCAAGACATAAAAAAAAGTAAAACATATTAAAGAATGATATGTAACTTGGAGAACTTTTAAGAAATATTTTAAAAGAAAAAAACTTATCATAACAACATTATGAGGAAAAGGCTAAGGAATTTTATGATTTAAAACTGGGAAGTATGACGATGAAAGATTTGTGCAGTAAGTTCTTAAGTTTGTTGCGCTATGTGCCTTATATTATTGATGAAAATCCAAAGATTCAATTTTTTATAAGTTGTCTACCTCTTATTTATAAAGAAAGAATTGAATACGATGACCCAAGAACTTTAGAAGAAGCAATGAGGAAGGCGAATTTCAGTTATGAACAAAATAAAAACAACATCAGAATGTAAATAACTGGAACGATAAAAAGCGTAATAAATTTGAACAGAAAGGAAAAGGAACTAAATTTTGTTAGAAGAATTTTAGAAATAATCAACAAAGTTATCAAGGGAGTAACTATAAAGGTAAATAATCAGTCTGAGAATAAGGAAAAATAACTAGTTATTGTTTTTAATAAAAACACAACCCAAAGAGAACCTTTGAAATGTTGGGAGTGTGGTGACCGACATTATTACAAGGACTATTTGCTCAGGAAGAAAAACAACAACAACTTGCATATTGTTCGTGAAGCTTCTACAGTGGATGGAATTGCAAGAAACATTCCAAAAATGAACGCTACATTGGAAAATAGACAAGCAGATCATCAAACTTCTATGGTGGAAGTAGAAGGTACGCTAAATAATGAACCAATCTCTATTTTGATTGACCTTGGTGATAGTTTAAGTTATATTTCACCTAGAGTTGTGAAGATGTGTAAATTACAAAAAAACAAATTTGAAAAGTCATGGTTAGTTCAACTTGTTACAGGTACAAAAAGGAAAGTAATTGAATTTGTTGGCAAGTGTGAATTTCTTATGAATGATTTCAAAACCTATGTTGATTTGAATGTTTTTCCTTTGGGGTATTATGACTTGTTGATTGGTATGAATTGGTTAGAAGAACATAGATTGATACTAAATTTTTATAATAAGATATTTTATGCACAGATGATACTGGTAATGTTGTTAATGTTAAGGGGATACCTAAAATAGTTTATGTTTCGGAAATATCAGCATTACAAATGAAAAAGTGTGTGCATAAAGGCTGTGAATTATATGTTGTACATGTAATAGATAACAAGGAAGAAAACAAACAAATTAACATCCCAGAGTTTCCTGTTTTAAATGAATTTAAAGAGGTATTTCCGAAAGAAATTCTAGGATTACCTCCACAAAGAGATATAGACTTTACCATAAATCTAGTACATGGAGCAGTACCAGTCTCTAAGGCTCCTTATAGGATGAACATCTTAGAGCAGAATGAACTAAATATACAATTACAAGAATTAATAGATAAAAATTACATTCGAGCAAGTGTGTCTCCATGGGGAGCACCTGTACTTTTTGTAAAAAAAAAGGATGGTACTTTACGACTATGTATTGATTATTGACAACCAAATAAAATGACCATTACAAACAAATATCCTTTACCTCGCATTGATGATCTATTCGATCAAGTGAGAGGAGCGACAATATTTTCTAAAATTGACTTACGATCTAGATATCATCAAGTTAAAATCAAAGATGAAGATATTCATAAAACAACTTTTAGAACGAGGTATGGCCACTACGAGTTTTTAGTAATACCCTTTGGTTTAACAAACGCTCCAGCCTCATTCATGTGTTTAATGAATAATATTTTAAGTAAATACTTGGACAGATTCGTTATTGTTTTTATTGATGATATATTAGGATATTCAAAAAATGAACAACAACATGAAGAACATTTAAGAATAATTTTACAAGTGTTATGGGAACATGAACTATATGCTAAGCTCAACAAATGCGACTTTTATAAAGATAAAATACAGTATCTAGGGCATGTTATTTCTAAAGAAGGCATTTATGTCGACCCAGATAAAATTAAAGCTATAATGGAATGGCATGTTCTCAAAGACGTTACTAACATAAGATCTTTTATGAGAATTATTGGCTATTATCGAAGATTTATTGACGGTTTTTCAAAAATTACATATCATATAACCTCATTACAAAAGAAGGGAATAAAATTTAATTGGATAGAAAATGTCAAGAAAGTTTTAATAAATTAAAACATCTTTTAACTACCGCTCCTATACTAAAAATTGCAGATCCATATAAAGATTTTGTTGTATGTACGGATGCTTGCAAGGAAGGATTAGGAGGAGTGTTGATGGAAGAAAATTATGTGGTAGCCTATGAATCTAGAAAACTTAAAGAACATGAAAAGAATTACACTACTCATGATTTAGAGCTAGCTGCTATAATTCATGCCCTTAAGATGTGGTGACACTATCTTATAGGAAGAAGATTTTTGCTGATGTGCGATAATATTAGTTTAAAATACTTATTTCATCAACAAAATCTGAATGCTCGATAAGCTAGATGGTTAGCTTTTCTAAGTGAAAATGATTTCGAAATAAAGCATATTAAGGGTAAAGAAAATAAAATTGCAGATGTTTTAAGTCGTCATGCAAATTTAGTCTACATGACTACAAGTAGTAGTTATGAGACAGATTTGGAAGATAAAATCAGAACGACTACGTAAAACGATGAAAAATATAAAATTTTAAAACGAAAAATAACGGAAGGCAAAGCAGAAAATGACGAATCAGATTTCAGAATAAGAAAAAATGGACTACTAATGTATAGCAACAAATTATACATACATGATTCAAATGAAATAAAATTGTTAATATTGAACTAAATGCACAAAAAACCATATTCTGGACACCCTGGGTACCAGAAAATGATTACCATGATAAGAAACTAATTCTATTGGCCAAACATGAAAAGTGAAGTAACAGAATATTTGGCAAGATCCCTAGAATGTCAGCAGGTAAAAGCTAAGCACAAGCACCCAACAAGCTTACTACAACCTCTACCTATTCCAAAATGGAAATGGGAGGCTATTAGTATGGATTTTATAATAGGCTTACCTAAGAATAATAAACATAATGATTCTATAATGGTGGTTGTTGATAAATTAAATAAGGCAACACATTTTATTCCTATTAAGTCCACTTATAAAGCTATAAATATTGTTGATATTTTTATGAAGGAAATTTTCAGATTAGATGGTGTGCCTAAAGTTATAATTTTTGATAGAGATGCTAAGTTTACAGGTACCTTTTGGAAATCTTTGTTTAAAGGTTTGGATACTCAATTAAACTTTAGTACTGCTTATCATCCGTAAATAGACAAACAAACCGAAAAGGGTAAACCAAGTTTTAGAAGATATGCTAAGAATGTATGTAATGGATAAGCCTAGTAAACGGGAAGAGTATTCACATCTTGTTGAATTTTCTTATAACAATCATTTTCAGGCTTCAACAAAGTTAAGTCCTTTTGAAATACTTTATGAACGAAAATGTAAGATTCCAATTTCTTAGAGTAGTCCGGTGGACAGATTAATGTTAGGTCCTAATATGTTAAAAGATATGGAACTAACGGTGAAACAAGTACATCATAATTTGAAGGTGGCACAAGACCGACATAAAAGTTATGCAGATTTAAAAAGAACTCCAAGAGAATTTCAAGTTGGAGATCATGTTTATGTAAAAGTAAAACCCATGAAAAGTTCTTTGAAATTGGGAAACTGTACTAAGTTAGCTCCAAGATATTTTGGACCCTTCGAAGTGTTAACAAGAGTGGGGCTATTATCCTATCAATTTGCACTTCCGACTTCAATAAAAGTACATAATGTTTTTCACGTTTATTTATTAAAAAAATATGTGCGTGATGCTACTCATGCGGTTGATTGGGATGTGATACAGGTGCAACCTGAAGGAGAATTCCAAGTGGAAACAGAGCACATTCTTGATAGAAGAGATCTTATTCTTCAGAACCGTACCATCAAGAAAGTAAAGTTGCAATGGACGCACCTTAGTCCCGATGAAGCTACTTGGGAATTGGAGAGTCATATGCGAGATGCATATCCAATTCTTTTTCGAGAGAACTCGAAGGACCTTGAATAACACCGAGGACAATGTTAAAATTTAAGGAGGGATGTATGTAATATCCTGAACTTTTAAATTATTAAGAATTTATTTTATTTTTGTAATAAATTATTGTTTGATTTGAGTTTGACCAAGGGTGGTCGAAACAATTGTAAATACATTTTAAATATTTATTTAATAAAAAGAAGGAAATAGGATTCCGAAGGTAGTTGTTAAGAGTGATCGCTGACCCAAAAGGAGGAATGACAAGTGGCATTTTATGAAAGACCAAGTGGCAAGAACTGGGGTGGAACTCAAGTGATGCAAGGAGCATCTTCCCAGGAAATCTGGTCCAACTCAAGTGAGAGTTAGAGTTGAGCAGGTAGTTCATTAATGACCAAAAAGTCCTAGGAAAGTGAATAAAAAGACGTAACATGAATTGAGCAGGAGGCTCGCATCACTGGGAAAGATACCATAACATCGAATTGTATGAAATTCGAGAGGAATTTTTGCAGGAATACGTACTACCATAACATCCTTGTTTCCCCTAGCTTGTAATTAATTATAAAATAGGATTACTATGCTAAGGCATGTGGACGATGTAAATGTATTATTGTTAAATTGCCCATAATTGACTGATGGGGGGGTGAAGCCTTGAAGTACGAGCCATGATATCTCTAGAGAAAGGAAATCACTTAATGAATAAAGGACCAATGGTTGAATCATCAAACACCCTCATGAATGGAAGCATGATCTAGCTGCAAAATGTCAGTCCGAAGTACCACAGAGACCTGTAGGCCTAAGTTTCCTTCTGACAGAAGGAACAGGACAGGTCAGAAACCTTCCAAAGGAGGGAAGGTAAGATACATACAGACACACATCAAGAGGGGAGACACCAGACGAGAGTGCAAGCTCGAAAATGGGATGTGGGAACCAAAAGGAAGTGCAGAGAACATGACCTAAAGACCGAATGGGAGGTTGATGCTGAGAAAGCATCTGATAAACCTCGCAGGGTCGCTGTGACAGCGAGAGTTTTCTCTGAGAGATGGCGTAAATTCCTTAGTGATATCATGGCTTAGCATGAGGGTGGACATAGTGCTAAGAATGAGTTCCTCTGAGCCTATGGTTGGGTGGAAAGGCACACACCCATAGTTAGTTAGTTGGATGCAACTTGTAATAGATAAGTATTCTCATACCCTATGAAATTGAGCTGTAATTGTGTAATAAAATTAGATATATTGTGAATGACCCAGGGATGGATATGCTTTCTTAATGATTTATACTGTATCCCTTTTCGTGTCTTCTTGATGGTGTAATTAGGAAAGTAAGAAATTATATGAATTGGACATGTTTTGTATTCGTAAATGCTTGCGCCCTATGGTGGATTAAACTAGATCCATGAACTGTGAGTTCGTCGATCTTGGGCATAGTTTCACGTACGCATGTCGACACTCCTAGTTGTTCGGAGTCCCTTGGAGAAGGGATTCTGTTAAAGCTTAGGAGAGATAGTGCACGTATGCACAGGCTCTCTGTGAGGCAGACAGAGACCGATAACCACTTAAGTTCTAGAGTTGAGGAATGAGTGTAAGGGGTGCGCGAAAGGATTCTTCCAAGCGTTAAAGTTCAAGAGAAATAGTACAAAGCTCTTAATCCTTTCAGAGCTAACAAAGCTCAGGAAGAACAATGAGGTTGAAGTATCGAAAAAGTGGAGGGTCCCTTGTTTGGAAGACGAACGAACGAAATCTGTTTGGAAGAAGCCACGGTCTGTTGTGACCGTTGGGTATGGGAAAGAGCGTGGGAGTTAACCCTAGAGTCATTTGGACTTTGTGAGTTCGGGGAACTAAGCAAGTTCTTCGTAAAGGAGGTAAAATCCCCAAAGTTCCAGAGTCTCGAAGTTAACCCTGAGCCTTAGATCTGAGGATGCCCGGGAGCCGTTCCGACCGCCAGATCTGGGAGGCAGATGATAGTCAAGTTACCAGAACTACCCATGACATAAAAACCTGATAGTGGACATGTAAGTTCATGGCCACGATCAAGATACGTCGTTGATATCGTCGGGAATGGAAGATCAACGACTAGGATTAGACTAGAGTCGAGCGAGCACTCCCTTGATGGTGGAGGTTGAACCCCGCAATTTCTGTGAACCGTCGATCATCGTTGACCTTCAATCTGATTTTGACGAGATCCCTGAAATGCAAGGAGTACGTGGGAAGGTGAAATCTTCAAGGGGAATCAAGCTCAGAGGAGATAACACTTTCAGGCGTGAAGATGAAGTCCAAGAGACGGACCCGTAGGAGAAGCAAAGTTCGAGGCCTTTGAACACTTAAAAAATATTCTAAGTTGGAAGAGATCAGAAGCTCATGAGGAGGAGCGGTAGTGGCCGTTGGATCACAGCGTAGAGGACCAATAGCCATCTGATCAGAGCAAGGTGCCCGAGCCTTAGTGCTTTGCACATGCAAGAGAGTGGACTTACCAAAGTCCCAAAGTCCCGAAGTAGTTTGGGATTGTCCATCGTCAAGGAGAACGAAGTAAATCTCAAGCGTCGGATCCAGAGAACAAGTGGCATAAACCTGTAGACTTTGGGTAAAGACCCAAAGAAAACGTCAACCATTGGATCGTCCGAAGTAAATGTCAGCCGTTGGATCCAGAGAACAGGTGGCGCAAGTCCGGGTAAAGATCTGAAGTAGATCTTGTCCGTCGGCCGACAGGAGATATGTGTCGATAGATCGAAGACTTTAGGAAAAACTACTTCAGAGGTTTCCAAGTGAGGAGTGTGACAAACTCCCGAAGCCCCGAAGGCCGAAGAAGATCGCAACCGTCCGTTGCAGAGGGATACATGGCAGAAATCCATGAAGTTCAGGTGAAAGTGCTTCAGGAGAAACAAGTGCATAGGAGTCTGAAACTCTCGAAGCCCGAAGAGCCGAAGAGTCGAAGGGAATTTGGATCGTCAGATCCAGAGGGTACATGGTGAAAGATCGTGAACTTCGGGTGAAAGTACTCCGGGAGAAAACAAAGGAGTAAAGTTTGAAATCGCCAAACCCCAAATAGTCGAAGCAGTTGGGAGTCGTTGATCTACGAGAGGACACATGTCATCAGATCACGAACTTCAGATAAAACGCTCCGGGAGAAGCAGAGCGTGGGGAAATTGATATTTGAAATCACAAAAGGCCGAAGTTTCGAAGCGGACGACAATCGTTGATTTGAAAGTGGACGCGTGGCGCCAGATCTAGAACTCTGGGTATGGAGCACTCTGGAGGAAAGCAGAGGGTGAAAGCATCGAAGTCCCGAAGGAGATCTCGATCGTTGATCAAGGAGGAGGTCAAAGGACTGTTGATCTGGTCTTGGTTGAAAAGTGTCAAAGTCTTAAAGAGGACCAGGGCCGTCGATTTGGAGAGGACAAGTGTCAGAAGATCCAACACTCCAGAAGGATTCAATTCAGAGATTTGTGTTTGTGGAGAGCGGATGTAGACTGTTGATTGGAGTAGACGCGTGGCGTTTGATATACAACTCCGGGTACAGAGCACTCCGAGAGAAAAGGGTGAATGAAGGAACAAGAACTCCCAAAGGTTGGAGAGTTGGAGTTCATCAGAACCGCCCATTTGTTGAGGATAGGTGTCATCAGTTCTTCCACTCCGGAAGATAGCTACTGACGGAGGAAGCGAAAGTTGAGAGTTGAAACTCCCGAAACCCGAATCGCAAAATAAATCACCGTCGTTGATTTAGAAAGGTTAGATTTAATCCGTAGATTAAGAAATGATAGATCTGATCTGTTAGTTCAGAAGCACCGTCAAGGTCGTGAGATCGACGGTCCCATCGCATTGCGGGAACCGAAGGTGCGCGAACTTTAAAAAGTTCAGGGCAGGCTGCAATCTAGACTACAGTTTTGGAGAAAGGACACGCGGAGGCTCAAGGTGAATTGTGGGGCGAAAATTAATTGGTTTCAAACCACCCTTGGCTGCGCCCACAATCGCGTAGATTATATGAGGTCATCGCCCAAGGTCATGACAAGGAAGGGCTTATCAAAAAAGGGGCTAGCGCCCAAACTCGAAGATTTTGCAAGCGAAAAAGGGGAAGGTCACGAGTACCATTAGACCTGGACCCAAAAGTCGAAAGAGTCCGTGTTTAATTGAAGAATGAGACCATTAAGGTCTTAGAGAGTCGTTTGGCTCCAGAATCGGAGATCCTTGACCAGGAGGTCAGACTGGTTCCTGGACTTTCCAAATTAGAAACCATGGATGGAGAATCTGTCTTTTAAGAAAAGCGAAATTTTTTATGTCCCGTCGTGGGTGTGTTACATTGTGGTTAAAGTCCAAATTAGAAACCATGGATGGAGAATCTGTTTTTTAAGAAAAACGAAATTTTTTGTGCCCCGTCATGGGTGTGTTACATTGTGGTTCAACGATCAGGCTTGAGGGTATTTAGAGAAAATGATTTTGGTTGATCAGGCTTGAGGGTATTTAGAGAAAATGATTTTAGGCTTGAGGGTATTTAGAGAAAATGATTTTGGTTGTTCTGGATTAAGGTTGGGAGGAACATCGACCTTCAGATTGTTGTTTTATCCATCCCTTCAGTTGCAAATTTATACAGGTCTCGATTTCTATATATTTGCAATTTTTCTAGTAGGAATGTCGAAATAGAAAATAAAGTTATGAGTCGAATATAAACAGTAAGAATTTAGCTGTGTGGTTTATATATTGTGGGGTTTATATATCATTTATGTTTATATGCAAATAGATAGGGTTTATGCTTTCCGATATCAATACGTAAATTATTGTGTCTGTTCATATAAACGGTTACATTTTAAATTCATAAAAGTCAAAAGAAAAGAAAGAGAGACGTATATCCCTCTGTTTACTTAGACAATTTTTATTTTTATTTCATAGTAGTCAATGAAAATAGAGACATATAATTCTTATACACGGGTAATTATCAGATTTAAATAAGAGACGAATCGATGCAGAGATTCTCAAAGAAAAGAATACTAAAAAAGGTAGTAAAATAGATTTACATGCTACTTTAAATGCATATATAGTTATAGATATTTTACTAAGGAAAGTAAATACAAATCAGAGGGTCTTCTGTATAATCATACTGTAATTATAAGCGTGCAATTGCATTTCGTAAAATCACGGTCTGAGACCAGGTAAATATTGGTGAAATTATAAATAGAGGGAAAACAAAATCCGTGTTAACAGTCAGAAGGACAAACGAAACCCATAACTATTTTTTCAACTTAAAGAACTTACGTATAGCGATACATAAATACCATGAAAATCTATCTATGGTGAATCCCATAAGCCTAAGTAAACAAAATAGCTTCGGAGCTCTCGAAGTTCAGTCCAGTCTCAAAATAAATATTACATCTCTTTTCAGAGGTAACTTGGAATCATAACTGTGGGAAAACCATAATATTTAAAAGACTAATTATATATTTACAACCCATTTCGGATCTTAAATTTGGAAATAAATAACTCTTGTATACATCTTGAGCTTGAAATACGCAGCTCGACTTCTGGAGATTAAACCATAAGAAATGCATATCAACAAGAACTCCTACAGAGTAACTCTGCTTGCAGAGAAAAATCACATAGTAACTTCTCGCGTAGACCAATCTTACAGGGTGACTCCTCGCGTAGAGTAAGCGTACAGGGTAACTCCTCGCGCAGAGCAACTCTTACAAAGTAAGTCTCTTCATAACACTCTTACAGAGAGCTCATTTTCTCAAAACACAACATTTTTCTGACAGAGCAAACAAGACTTGATAAATGACAACCTCAGGGTTTCAAACAACCTTGTAGGAATCCCGAAACCATCGTTGAAATCGAGATCCATTACTTCCTCCAGGTGGTGGTTTTTCGGAGCAACACTTGTTTAAAATAAACTTCCAAGACCATGCTCTATTAAACCTCCTTTAAAACCTTGACAGGACTTCACTAAACGTTTGCCAAATGTCTTCCATTTATCTTTGTAAAGGACGACGATCACAACAACCATTAACATTGTATAATATGTAAATTTAATATGAGTGATGTGTTGATTTAACACATAATATGTCATAAGAGTATAAAAGGATACTTTGGTTCGATGTTGGCACAAGGAAA
Organism: Picea mariana; assembly: GCA_032191745.1. Lineage (NCBI taxonomy): Eukaryota > Viridiplantae > Streptophyta > Pinopsida > Pinales > Pinaceae > Picea > Picea mariana. The sequence goes on along the minus strand of JASDQU010505994.1, from coordinate 67,435 downwards.
ATTAAATCGTATACCCTAAATATTTTTCTAGAATTCTATAGTATGCGAGGTTTTCATAAAGACCTATAATATTATAGTATGTGAGGTTTCCACAAAGACTTATAATGTCATTTGAAGGACATATGTTGTATATTGAAAGAATTTTGATGGATTTATAGTGTTAATAAGTTTTAGTTTAATGGATATAAAATTGGTAAGGTTTCTATGTAAGTCCTTAAATATCAAGAGTGAATAAAAAAAAAGCTTAGAGTGACTATAGGTTTGTTATTTTGATCAATAAATATGGATCTATAATATCAATAGTAACCCTATGGTATATCATACAAATGTTGGTAGATATGTAAATTGCATTTTGTTGGACACACCTACCACACTTAGAGGGGGGGTGAATGAGTGTGGGGATTTTTTTCCCAAAACTTTCCTCTTACACAAAACTCATTAGTTAGCATTTGACATTTACTTATTACTCATTGCTGTCATTAATAATCAGTTAGATGTGAATACATATCAGCAACATATATCAACAATATATCATCAACAAACCATCTCCACAAGGAACACAAGGAACACAAGATGTATGCACAATTTTTCTTTTTATTATGGATTTCAATCCGGGGGTTTTTCAGCAACAACTGAATAGAGTACAACTTTACAGGAGCACCAACTCTATATGCAAGACTCGACTTACATTCTCAACACCAACTGAGATGAAACAACAATCCTCAACAAATATCAATCTGTACCATAAACAAGAGCATCAACCATGCACCAACCTGTGCCAAACACCCTGTAATCAACATGTACCATAAACAAGTGCATCCAACCATGTACCAGGTATATATAAATCATGTGTCAACTAATCATAAAAAATAACTCATCAATATGTACCAACATCATCAACTATACACCTCATGTATGTGCCAACTCATCAACTGCTTGTCTCAACCATGACTAGTTTTGGATTAGTCAACAACCCTAACTTGAAATAATCATAACTTTGCACCTGTAATGAATAAAGATCTGAAACTGATACACAATTTTCTTCAGTGTGTTTAATGCAATTCCTCCAAGTGGTACTACTTGTAACCTTTCAGAAAAGGAGTTATAGCAAAAATGACATACCTTGTTGAATTCTGGATTATTCTAGAGAGCGACCTTGTAAAGTGTGCCCCACACAGAATATTTCTTGAATCAATCTGAAACTATTCCAGAGCATACTACAGACTGTAATATAACCAACACAATTTGTCTCACTGAATTTGGATCTGTTATGAAGAAGTTATGACGTTTTTACCTGAAACACCTGTTTTTGACTAGTTTCAGGACTGGTCACAAGCCCTATTTTCCACGGAGTGTAACTCCCAAAATACAACGACCCACAAGATGAATTTGTAACCACAGATACTTGGATATGTTTTCTCACTTGCATAGAAATTTCAGGATCTGAATCATTATAGAAAAAAATTCGTATCGAAAATGGTGAGATGACCTGTAAATAACATACCTTAGAAAG